>VZQC01001007.1:160744-218018 GCA_009823505.1 Rhizomys pruinosus | reverse complement strand
GCCTGAGTCACAGACACTAAGCATGTCTCTGATTAATATTGGGGTTGACTGTTTGTTTATAATGGGCCCTAATACAGTTTACCTTCCAGATGCTGAAACCTCCTATCCCTCCCCTTTATAGGAAAAAGAAAAACACGATGGTAATGAATCCATTCCCTAACTGTAAATTAGAGCAAACTGTCTTCTTTATAGTGGTAATTTCATATAAAACAGGTATAACTACCCTTTATTAATTGACTGATAGGCATAGGAAACTGTGAAAGGATAATTATCTAGAGCCAAATTCAATCGTAAAGTCTTTATAAGCTGTGTAATTAAGCAAACTATATTAGTTACAGGAAAGCCTCTGACATCAGCAATGGAATGTTCTGCTTAAAGATGTTGCTTTGCTAGGTGATTTCAAACCCCCCCAAAAAAAATTATAAAGGCCTTTGCCTATAAGTGGGATATATTGCAAGGAGAAAGGCAGTAAAAATTGTCAAATACCTGGTGTGAGCATGAAAAAATGTTATGAGACGTAACTTGCTAACGTACAACTGGCCTCTGAAAAAGCTAGAGAGCATTACCAAAGGCCACTAAAGCAATACAGAAAAATATTGGTCTCCTTGAGACAAGCAAGTCTCCTCGTCAATATCAGCTACACCTCAACAGCCTGGAGAATCTGTGCAACAGTGCAGCCATGTTATTCTATATATATCCCAGAACTATTTGGCTATTAGACTTCATGCTGCCTTGGAGGAATAACTCACAGCGGATGGCACAAGCTATTATGTCCTCTAGTGGTTAGGAGAGTTATTAAGCCACAATAAGAACTGTCACCCTTTATAAAGAAAGAAACAACAGCTTGTGAATTAGCATACCATCCAAACATCTGTTGTCTATTGCTCACAAGCTGCTTTGCCATATAATAGACTGCTTAAATAGCCTGTACATCAATTGGCTTGTGCTTTTGTTAGATATGACTTAAAAAGGGTATCACTGGATAAAGCTGTCAACCCATAAAGGAAAACAACCTGGAAACAGGATACAGTCCAAAAATGACAACTCCAAAGAAAAGTAGACTGTTCTCTTCTGACCCATTTGTGCCCCTCTCCCAAAGCCTTGGAAACAACTTGTGAAAAGAGGAGGCGTGGTAGATTGTAAGGGCTGTGGAGAGATTGGGTGAATCATGAGACTACAGCAATATGGACAGGACTCCTAATTGATCAACAATGCCTGTGCACACCAGCATCTCCACCTGGGACTATGGGAACCTTGGGTTGTTTTAAAATTTGGACAAAAGATACTTGCAAAATGCACCAGTTACCTAATTGTATATGGTAAACTGAATAACATCAATGTGTTATCTTTGAAAACAACTGTGTTATTATACTGTAGAATCTCTTAACAATAAAACAATAAAAGAGGGGAAAAAAGGAGTTACAGGGAGTTGTAAGCTGCCTGATATGACCTCTGTGAACCAAATTCCAGTCCTCTGAAAGAGATTCAAGTGTGCTTAATCATTGAGACATCTGCCCCCCCATGTTGTACTTTAATTACACCTCAGCTTAATTTTACTTAGTATAGGCATATATGATAAATGTTGTAAATCCTCTTTTCCACTGATCTTTTCATACAACAGGTATTTAACAAGTTAATGGAAAGGTAATTATGTCCAGATAATTATGTCCAGCCCAGGGGAAACTGGTGGGTGGACCCCATGTGGTACTGGGTTCAGGCTGGCCTGAGTGTTCCCTGTATCAGGCTACTGGAATAACTCTTTGTTAGCTAGGTGACTGGGTGATGGTCTATCCAGTGCAAGGTTAGTGGTGAGATCTTGAACCTTAGGCAAACCACTCCTGTATGTCCTCTAAGAAGACAATGAAAGCACCTGACGAATACAAGCGAAGTCAGTCTTCAATTCAACAAAGAAACACCTGAGCATCATATTAAAATCACAAACAATAAAAGAAATCTAAATTCCAGAAGCACAATGAAAAAGCAATAACACGAAAAACCCAAATATTAAACTTCTGCCAAATACTGCCAGTCCTGTAGAAGACTAGTATAGTGAGGATGCCCTAGATGTAACTCACAAAATAGATCTTAGAATATCATAAACATGATCAAAGAAAACAAAGAATTTAAAGAATCTAAAGAACACACATAGAAACAAGTGAAAAAACTAAAAGAAGAGAGGGATAAACTAACATAATGATAAACTGCAGAATAAATTCACAAAGGATATAGAAATATTGAAGAAAATCCACACTGTAATGAAAAAGGAATTAGAACACTCAACGAACCATTTGGAAAGGATGGGAGAAAACCTCAATAACAGGTTAACAGTAGAAAAATGGAATATTAATACTGGAATAAAACATGGAATAACTGAATCATTCAAGTAAAGATTACAAAAATAATTTTAAAAAAACAGAAGGATACCCAGGAACCATTGGACACCATTAAAAGACCAAAACCTATGAATCATAGGTATAGAGAAAGGAGAATCTCAGTATAATGGTATTGACAGATTTTCCACAGGATTTTTCAAAAGACAAATTTTTCCTATTACAAATACAAGAAGAACATAGAACATCAATCAGACGAAAGAGAAAAGAACTTCCCCATGAAATATCATATTAAAAAATACTAGATGTTCAGCCGGGCATGTGGCTCACGCCCTTAATCCCAACACTTTGGGAGGCAGATGCAGAGGCAGGTGGGATCTTTATGAGTTCAAGGCAGCCTGGTCTACACAGTGAGGTTCCAGGACGCTGGGGCTACAGGGGAGACCCTGTGTCAAAAAGACCAAAAAAAAACAAAATACTAGATGTTCAAAACAAAGAAAGGATACTGAAATCTGCAAAATAAAAACCAAGTCACAATAAAGGAAAACCCCATCACAATCAGAGTTTATTTTTTCCAGTGCAAACATGACAAGCCAGAAGAGCTTTGGGGCCAAAATATTACCAAGTTCTAAATGGACTATAGATGTTAAATTCAGAATATTTTATACAGCAAAAATGTCGATTATGATTGAAGGAAAAGTGAAAATGTTTCATGACATAAATAGCGCTGAAAGAATCTTGTCTGGAAACCAACCCCTCAGAGAATACTCGAAGCAACTCAAAAAGCAGAAGATATGAATGACTATACTAAAGCAGCAACAGACAATATATAATGAAGGTACTACTGTGAAAATGCCAAAACTAAGAAGGGAGAATAAACCAGAAACAAAATGACAGAAAGCAATATAAAAATATCCAATTAATAAACTTTAAATATTCAATGGACTTGAACCTCCAATTAAAGAGCAAAGGCTTAGTAAAAAAAATGATTAAGAAATAAAACCCGATAACTCGTGCGCAAGCAGGGCAGGTACACAGCAACAAGTGGGGTGGTCCGGCACAGGGGCAGCTGGGAGAAGGTCTTGCCTGAGCCCTCTTTCAGGGGTCCCCGTCTCAGAGGGACCCCACTTTACCTTTGTAGAGTGAACAGAGGGTCGTGTTTACTTCTGCTCTGGTTCCGGCAGGACTTGTGGGAGGGCTCCGGAAGTCGCAGGCAAATATGCCATTAACTATGCGCACAAGCAGGCAGTACAGGTACAGCTGTGGGTGGTCTGGCACAGGGGTGGTGGGAGAGGGTCTCGGCTCTGAACCCTCTTTCCGGGCTCCCCGTCCCAGAGGTACCGGGGCGCAGGCTAGGTCAGGAGGGCAACCCCACCCCCGCGCACACGGGCCAAGGGAATTGCATGGAGAATCCAAGTGGACTTTCCTTTGGAGAACCTTCAGAACAGAAAGAGAAGACTGATTTAGGCTTCCAACATCCAATATACACACAAAATTGAAAACCTGAAAACCTAGGCAAGTCAACACCATTAAAAATTAAAAAATTTTAAAAAAAGGAGGATGGAAAGGGGGAAAAAAGCATCGGAAGGAGACAAGCAAAACACCATCTGCTAATATACGGAAAAGTCATTTGTGACTTTGAACCACAAAAGGGAAAGCCACATGCCAAGGACACAACGAAGGGAAAACATTGGAAAGGCACAGGATATTCCCACACCAGGCCCTACCAAACCTGGAGGAGATGCTTTACACGGGATCCCTTGAGGAGACCCAAGGGAACAGAGCTTAGAGGAATAATTCCAGACATACGGCAGACAAAATTAAAGAAAATAAAGAAACTCAAGTAACTTAAAGAGAGGAATGGAAAAACTCAAAAAAAGGACCTAGAGGGATACAATGAACAAACTCGGAAAGAACAAAGGAACAGGAATGACAAACTCCAGAAAGAACTAGAGGGAGAAAAAAACAAACTCCGAATTAGGAAGTAGAAACACTTGAAAAAGGAAGCCCAACCAACTAGTGAAGTAAGGAGCACCAAGAAAGATATTGAGAAGCACAAAGAAGAGACTGAAAAGCTCAAAAAGGAAATGGAAAGTACTAAAGAAAACACAGGAGGAAACAAAACAGGAATTAAAACACTCAGTCAATCAAGAAGAAAGGAGAGGAAAACGCCTCAGAAGTAGAAAAGAATGACGGAAGCAGAACAAAGAATATCAGATCTGGAAGATTTAACACAGAGCAATTTAAAAAGGTCAAGTAAAGATTATGGGAAAATTTAAAAATACACCAAAGTGGAACAACCCAGGAAATTATGGGACACTATGAAAAGGACCAAACCTCCGCATCATAGGAATAGAAGGGAAGGAGAGAATCTCAAGAGAATAAGTATGATCAGATCTTCAACAGAAATAATAGAATGAAAATTTCCCCCAACTAAAATAGACAAACCCAATACCAAATACAAGAAGCACAATAGGACCCCAAATAGACAAGATCAGAAAAGAAACACCCCACGCCATAATCATAGTTAAAACACTAGAAAAACAAACAACTAATGAAAATAAATAAATAAAAAAAAAAAAAAAAAAAAAGTCACATACAATGGGAAACCCATCAGAATTACAACATGCAAACCATGAAAGCAAGAAACATGGAGCAAAGCTTCCCAGTGTTAAGGGACTACGGATGCCAACCCAGAATACTTTTACCCAGCAAAAACGTCGACTATACTTGAAGGCAATTGAGAGGAAAAACCTTCCATGAACATAAAACAAGATGATGGAATACATGTCTTGAAAACCAAACTTTCATAAAATTACTTGAAAGAAGCAATTCAATGGGAAGAAGAGAGGAGCAACAATCCTCAAACACCAGGAAAAGAAAACTAATAAAAAACATAACCATTTAGGAGCCAAATCAGAGGCTAGAAGTCCCAATGGATAATAAAGTGAAGGAAGCAACATGCATCTTTTCAATTATAACCTTAAAATTTAATGGGCTAAACTCCCCAAACAAAAGGCATAGACTGGGGAGATTGGATTAGAAACAAAACCCATCTATATTGCTGTCTTACAAGAAACCCATCCAATTTCAAGGATAGGCACCAACTTTAAGGTGAAGGGATGGAAGAAGATTCCAAGCAAAGGTACCAAAAAGAAAGTGGGTGTGGCTATTCTAATATCAGACAAAATAGGACTTTCCAAAGCAAAAAGGAAATTTAAAAGAGACAAAAGAGGGCCATTACATCTTTATTAAAGGAACAATTTACAATTACGATTTCACAATCAAATATATATGCACTAAACATTGGTGCACCAAACTATAAAGACAATTCTTCTCAGGATTCTTCAAGGCACAGATTAACCTTCAGCACACTAATACTAGGGACTTCAATTACCCCATTAAGTCCCCTAGACAGATCAACAGTACAAAAGATAAACAGAGAGACATCTGAACTAAATGACACAATACCACCCAAATGGGACCTCACAGACATCTATCGGATATTTCACCCAAACACCCAGAAAGAATACACTTTCTACTCAGCAAGCTTCATGTTAACATTCTCCCAAATAGATCATATACTGGGGACACAGGAAAAAACTCAACAAATAATATAAAAAGATTGAAATAATCTCATGCATTCTGTCAGACCACCATGCTGCCAATAAAACTCAAACTCAACACCAGAATAAACCCTACAACCTACAGGAAAACATTGGAGACTAAAACAACACTCTCCTGAATAATGGTGGGTCAAGTAAGAAATAAAGAAAGAAATAAAACATTCCTGGAACTGGAATTGCAATGATAAAACAACAAGCAAAATCTATGGACACTTTAAAAGCCCAATCCTAAGAGGGAAGTTTATTAAGCTCTAAGGCCACATTAAAAAAAAAAAAACAGAAAGAGCACAAGTGAATGATCTAAGACTACAGCTAAAAATAACTTGAGAGACAACAACAAATTGAACCCTAAATGGATCAGACAAGAAAGAAGGAAATAACAAAAATCAGAGCAGAGATAAATGAAATAGAAACAAAGAAAACGCATACAAAATCAATGAATCCAAAAAAGTTGGTTCTTTGAGAGAATAATAAACAAGATAGACAAACCAAAAGAAAGAAAGAAAAAAAAAAAAAGAGGGAACAACTCCAAAATCAATAGAATCTGTTGATGAAAGGGGAAATATACCAGACAATTGAAAAGATCCAGACAATCATACCAGACTACTTCATCAAAACTTATATTCTACTAAGTTTGAAGAACTAGAAGAATGGATGAATATCTGAAATCCTGGAATCACCAAAGCTCACCAGAAAGAGATCGACAGCCTAAACAAACCAATAATAAAGGAAGAAATCAAAGATGTATAGTGCCTCCCAACAAAAAATGCCGGCCAGGCCGGCTGGTTTTACGGGCAGAATTCTATAAAATAATTTCAAAAACCTTACAAGCATTACTACTTAAATTGTTTTAGAAGGATACAAACATGGAGGGACTTTCTCCAGATTCGCTTCTATGAAAACTAACTACCACTAAAAAACCAGGGAAAGTTACAACCAAAAAAGGAGAACTGTAGACCCATCCTCCCTAATGAACACGTGCCAAATTCTAAACAGGATTCTGGCAATCGCATACAGACTCACATCAAGAAAATCAACCACCAATGATCAAGTTGGATTCAACCAGAGATGCAGGGATGGTTCAACATATGAAAATCAATAAACATCATCAAACATATTAATGGAACTGGAAGGACAAAAACCACACCATCATCTCAAAATTGATGCAGGAAAGCCTTTGAACAAAATCCAGCATCCTTCCATGTTTAAAGTCCTGGAGGGAAATTGGCTGGAGGGATCATTCCTCAGTGTAATCAAAGCCAATACAGGAAACCCACAGCCAATATCAATCCTAAATGGGGAAATGACAGAAGCCTTCCCCTTAAGGGTAGGAACATGGTAAGTCTGCCTCCTGTCACCACTCTCTTCAATATAGTGCTGGAAACCCATGCTAGGGCATATAGTGCAAGAAAAGGAAATTAAGGAGTTCTAAATGGAAAAGGAGGAAGTCAAGCTACCCATTTTGCTGATGATATGATTGTTTGCCTAAAGGATGCTAAGAACTCAACCAGAAAACTACTAGAAAAGATTAAGAGCTGTTGTAAAAGTGGCAGGATACAAAATAAATCTGAAAATCAGTAGCCTTTCTTTACATAACCAACAACATGCAACTGAAGAAGGACTAACCAAGGAGAACCTTCCCACTCACAATAGGCCTCAGAAACAATAAAATACCTTAGGAACAAACCTAACCAAAAAAAACCAAAGATCTCCACAAAAAATTTAAAACCCCTGAAAAAGGAAATTGAGCGAAGACATCAGAAAATGGACAAACCTCCCATGCCCATGGATTGGGAAAAATAAATATAGTAAAAATGTCCATCCTACCCAAACTAGTGTACCAGATTAATGAATCCCAATCAAAATCCCGCTCAAGAGTTTTCTTCACAGGCTTGAAAAAAACCATCCTCAATTTCTTTTGGAAAAAAAAAGACCCGGAATAGCCAAAGCAACCCTGAAGTGAAAAGAGCAATACAGGGGGATCGCTATACCAGACATCAAACTATACTACAGGCTATAGTCATAAAAACAGCTTCTGGTAACTGGCACAAAAACAACGCAGTTGACCAATGGAATAAAACTGAAAGATCCAAACCTGAGCTCAATACAATTTCAGCAACCTCATATTTGACAAGGGGGCCAAGAAAGACACAATAGAGGAAAGAAGCATCTTCAGCAAGTAGTGATGTCAAAACTGGATCACGCCACTTGTGAAGAATGAAATTAAACCATACCTGCTCACCTTGTACAAAAGTCAACGCCAGACGGACCAAAGACCTCCACTTGAAACCCCAAACTCTGGAGGGTCTTAGAAGACAAACTTGGCAGCAGACTATAAGACATTAGCGTGTAGCGAAAGACTTCCTAAATCAGAACAGCAGCTGCACAAGAACATAAGAATTCGACAATTGACAAATGGTGACCCTCATTAAACTCAAAAAGCTTCTGTACATTCAAAAGACAACAATAAAGGAAGTGAAGAAGAAAACACACAGAGTGGGAGGAAATGCCTTCAGCTGCAGATGACATCCTGACAAACGCATTAAATTTCGCAAAGAGTAAAATGCAAGCTACTCAAAAAAACAAAGAAGAAAGAAAACAAATGAATCACTCAAAAGATGGAGCAAGATCTGAATACAACGGACTTCACCAGAGGAGGAATTAGAGAGAGATGGCCGAGAAACATATTTAAAAGTGTCCAACATCACTGATTAATTAAGGAAATGCATAATTAAAACCACTTTACAGATATCACCTTACTCGAATAAGACTGTCTAGGATCAGGACACTGAAATTATATCAAATTCTGGAGAGGTTGCAGGAAAGGGGAACACTCCATCCATTGCTGGTGGGAATGTAAACTTGTACAGCCACTATGGAAAGCAGTGTGGAGTAAACCCTTAGAAGACTCAATGAGCCTAGCCATTTGAAAACACCCAGTCATACAACTCCCTGGGTATATACCCACAAGACACATCTTTACTCTGCAAAGATGCATGCACATGCTATATGTTTATTGCAGCTCTGTTCACAATAGCAAAAAGCTGAACCAACCCAGGTTGCCGCTCAGCTGATGAGTGGATTAGAGAAAATGTGGTACATGTATACAATGGAAAAAAGTTTTTCTATGCAGCGGTAAAGAGGACAACATCAATGAACTTTGCAGGTAAATGGATGGAGCTAGAAAGACATTATGGTTAAGTGAAGTAACAACAGTCCCGAAAAAAACAAACGACAAATGGTGTCCCTCATATGTGGATGCTAGTTACCAATAACAACCCTGTTTATAAATATTTCTCATGGAGAGGGAATGGGCATAGTAAAAGAAAACACACAGAAAGACTGCAATCAGAAAACGGACTGAAATGGTGGAATTGGGAAGGGGGGATGGGTGGGAGAGTGACACAGGTGTATATTACGATTAATGCATATTTCATTGACCTGAGTTCAACAAGTACCCAATTTTTCCTAGAACATTGTCTACAGGATCATGGTGTTTTAGGACTTTAGCAAATAGTAATATTGTACAATTAAAACACATTGGTTTACAAGACTCTGATTAAAAACGGTAATGCATCTGAGTTAAATGTAGATATAATTCCCCGCTGTTGTGCACATTTGTTTTACATAAAATCTGTATAGCAATAACTTTGGGATTGGCACATACAAATGTTCTCTATAATTTCTCTGTTGTAAGAGTATCACTTGGTAGCATTCTCCTTTAAGATGATTTTAATGTAAAAATTAGTTTGCTTCCCAAGTTATCATATATAGTCACCCAAACAACATGGGTGAATTTGATGAAATTGTGGCCTTTAATTCCACCCTATAGTTATGTTATAATACAACTGTCTTCTGGAGATCATGGGTTAAAAAAAAAAGGAAGGGGGAATATACAGATAGACATGAACATGAAACCTTTTCATCAAAAACCTTGCAATTCCAAATTTAAAACTACTATGGGAAAAGATTTTGTTTGTTCGCAACAGGACAAAATGTCACTAACTTAATGGCTGAGAAAAAGAAAAAGATAGCAGCTTTGCATTGAGTAGGATGTACCAAACCATGCCAACTGAAAGGTTGATCCCGTCTGAACATTGAAAGGAAGAAAAGTCTCAGATTGCCATAAACATTGACCCCCTCTGTGGATCCTACATGTAACAACTATTTATATGAGTCCTAATGAAACTTACCTTCTAAGGTGCCACAAAGGGTTTTGATATGAGAGACATTCTTACCTCGCCCCATAGAACAAGGAGAAATATGTGAAATGAAGAGGTCGCTCTCCAACTGTAAATATGGAGACAACTATTAATAGAGGTAATCTCTTATTAAAACCGGTAACACTGCCTTCTTTAATTGACTACATACGACATAAGAACTGTGAAAGGATTATACTCTGTTCAAACCAAATATAATACTAGTTCCTTGGGCTATGCACTTAGGCAAAGTTATATTAAATGCAGGAGCTCTGACATCAAAATGGATTGTTCTACCAGGGGGATGTGGCCAGGGGGATCCAAGGCCCACAAAAGGTAAAGGATCATTGCCTCTAAAGTTTGGGATTAACCTGCAGGCAGGAGAGGCAATAAGACCCTGCTGCCGAAGACCTGACGTTACATGGGAGGGATTTATTGAGACCTCACATGCAAGTGTACAACATGGCCTCTGGAACGCCAGAGAGTGTTACCAAAATATGTCACTAAACCAGTAACGCAAATACAGGTCTCCTTGAGTCAAGCAAGACTCCACGTCAGCACCAGCTGCAAACCTCACCTGCCTGGAAATTACTGTGCAGCAGAGGCAGCCCATATGCCTGTATATTCCAAATCTTAATGTGGCTATTGGCTCTCCCCTTGGAGAATAACCCATGGCTGATGCCACAAAGCTTACATCCTCCTAACAGGTTAGGAGTGTTATAAGTCAGCAGTAAGACCCTGTCAATATTTAACAGGGGAAAAAATGTAATTTCATGGATTCATCATCATCCATCATCATGTGTCCTATGCCAAAGTAACCTACCTAACTATTAGTGCTGTTTCTAAATACCCTATATATCTAATCGCTTGAGCTTCATTAGTAGGATCAAAAGTTTATTCTTGGACAAACTGTCACCCATGAAAGGAACAGCCCAGAATTGACCAGAGTCCAAAGAACAACAGCTCCAGAGTGTACTATTTTGCTTCTCATCCACCTATGCCCCTTTTTCTAAGCCTGGGGAACAATCTGCGGAAGAGGGGGTGTAGTAGAATGTAAGGGCTGTGATTGAGGTGAAATGTGAATCTACAGCAATGTAGTCCTGGACACTCTTTTGACCAACTTGATTGAACAGACAACCCTCACCCCCCACTGTATGGGTGGGGCTATGGGGGTTTGAGCACAAAAGCCTGCAAGATTGGTTTTGCAGGAAGGATGCTGGTACTCATGGATTATCACTTTATAGCTAAAAAATGGAAAAAAAAAACTGAAGAGAAAGCATGCAGGACAGTTATGGCAGAATGAATGATCTGGGTGGGGTGGGGGTGGGAGGGAAGGGAAAAGGGAAAATGGTGCCCTGAACTGAATTGGAAATAATGTATGAAATGCACAAAGCATCAATAAAAATAAAAAAAAAAAAGAAATAAAACCCAACATTTTGTTGTCTGCAAGAAACCCAATCTCACCTTTAAACATAGGCAGTAATCTTAAGTGAAAGGATGGAAAAAAAAAAAAAAAAAAAAAAAAAAAAAAAAAAAAAAAATAGACTTCAAAACTAAAACTAATCAGAAGAGATGAAGGTCATTTCATTCTTTTGAACAAAATTAAACCAAGAAGATATCAACAGTCATGAATTTGTTATATGCAACCAAACTCTGGTTGACCAAACTTCATAAAACACAATTTTACAGGACATAAAGGCACAGATTAACTCCAGACACTAATAGTGGGGACTTTAGTACCCCACTCTGTCCATTAGATAAATCAACTGGACAAAAAAAAACAGCGATGCAATCTTAACAATAAAATACATCAAATAGAACTAAGAGATATCTAACAAGAATTTCAACCAAATAACAAATAATATACCTTCTACTCAGTCAGCACCCCCATGGAACCTTCTTCCAAATCACCACATACTGGGACACAAAAAAAACCTCAAACGATATACAAAAACAAAATTAAATAAGTTCTACATGCATCGTAGCAGACCATAACAAAATAAAACTTAATATGAACACCAAAAGAAGTCCTAATAAGAACAGGAACTCATGGAAGATTAAAAAACACACTCCTGAAAATGAATTGGTCTGGGAGAAATTAAGTAAGAAATAAAAGTATTGTTGTTATTAAACAAAAATAATGATGTAACACACAAAAAAAAAACCTATGGGACAACTTAAAAACAGTCCTAAAGGGGAAATTTATAGCTCTAAGTACTACATTAATAAAAAATATAGAGACACGGGCTGGAGGATAGCCTAGCGGTTAAGAAAGTGCCGTACGCTTCTGGCAGAGACCCCGGGTTCGATCCCCTAGCACCCACATGGCGGTGCGGGAACCGTCTATGTAACTCTCATCCTTGCCCCAGAGAAACGTCACTCCAGTTCAGGGGAATCCGGAGACACCTCTTCTGACTCCGCTGGCATTGCACGCATGGGTGGCACAGACCCTCATGCAGGCAATACATTCATACACCTATGCAAAAATAAATAATAGATAAAAAAAATTTTTAAAAAAAAAAATAGAGCACACAGATAAATGGCTTAATCGTTGCAAGTCAAAATCCTTTCAAAGACAACAACAAAGGAATCCCAAGACCAACAGACAAGAAGAAATAACAAAAACCAATGGCAGAGAATAATGAAATAGAAACAAACTATACAACAACAACAAATACAACACAAAGAATCAATGAATCCAAAGAGTTGGGTCTTTGAAAAGGATAAACATAGAATGGACAGACCCCTGGCCCCAGCCTAAACCAAATAAATAAATAAGAGTCTCCAAATCCAACAAAATTTAAGGATGATAGGGGAAACTATACAAGACATAATAAAGATCCAAAACACCATGCAAGGAATACCTTTAAAAATCTAGTACTCTACTAATTTTGTAGCCCAGAAGAAATGGATGGACATCTGGAATTTCGGAACTCACCAAAACTTAACCAAGAAGAGATCAACAGTTTAAACAGACCCAATAACATATGAGGAAACTGAAACAGTAATACAAAACATCCCAACAAAACAATTCCAGGTCCAGATGCATTTTCAGCAGAATTCTATCAAACATTTAAAGAGGACCTACAACCAATGCTACTTAAATTAGTCAAAAAGATAGAAGCAGAAGGAAAGATCCCAAATTCCTTCTATGAATCTAGCATCACTTTGATACCAAAACCAGGCAAAGATACAACCAAAAATGAAAACTATAGACCTATATACTTAAGGGATACAGATGAAAAAATTCTCAACCTAATTCTTGGAAACTGCATACTGGTACACATCAAAAATGTTATTCACCATGACCAAGGAAGTTTTGTTCCAGAGAGGCAGGGATGTTTCAGCATACATAAATCAATAAATGTCATAAATAATATAAATGGACTCAAAGATAAAAATCACATGTACATGTCAATTGATGCAGAAAAGGCCTTTGAAAAAATACAGCATGTCTTTATGTTTAAAATCCCAGAAGGAATTGGGAAGGAGGGAATATTCCTCAACATAGTCAAAACTATACAAAACAAACCCATAGTCAACATCATCCTAAATGGAGAAAAAATGGAAACATTCTCCTTAAAGTCAGGAACAAGACAAAGCAGCCTACTATCTCCACTCTTTTCCAAATAGTGATTGAACTCTTGCTTGAGCAATAAGACAAGAGATTAAATTATAGGAGTACTAATTGTAAAAGAGGAGGACAAACTATCTCTTTTTGCTAATGACATAATATTATACCTAAAGGATGCCAAAAAAAATTCCGCCAGGAAACTTGTACAAAAAAAGTTAACAGTTTCAATGAAATGGCAGGTTAAAAACTAAATCTACAAAATTCAGTAGCTTCCTATATGCCAATAACAACCAATTGAGTAAAAAATTAATGGAAACCCTTCCATTTGCAATAGGCTAAAAAATTAAAACAACTGGGAATAAACCTGACCAAAGACACTCAAGATATCTTCAATGAAATCTTTAAATCTTTGAAGAAAGATACCGAAGAAGGAGCCAGAAGATGGAAGATTCTCCCATGCTCAGGGGTTGGAAGAATTACTATAGTAAAAACGACCATCCTACCAAAATTAATATTTATATTCAATGAAATCCCAATTCAAATTGCTATGACTTTTTTCACAGAATTATAGCCAAATCAACCCTGAGCAAAAAGAGTAATTCAGGAGGAATCACTCTACCAGATTTTAATCTCTACTACAGAGCTATAGTCATAAAAACAGCAAGATACTGGCATAAAAATAGACCCGTGGGTCAATGGAATAAAATCAAAGACCCAAACTTGAGTACATACAATTTCAGCCACCTGATATTTGAGAAAGGAGCCAAAAACACTCAGTGGAGGTAAACAGCATCTTCAGCAAATGGTGCTGGTAAAACTGGAATACCTTCTGCAGAAGAATGAAATTAAACCACTACATTTCACTTTATGCAAAAAGTAATTCTAAATGGATTAAAGAACTCATTGTTAAGCCTAAAACTCTGAAAATGTTCCAAAAAAAACTGCCAATAACCTACAAGATAAATGTGTAGGAAAAGACTTTCTAAATCAGACAGCAGTTGGGCAGGAATTAGGGTCAACAATCAGTAAGTGGGACCTTATTAAACTAGGAAAAAAAAACTTCTGTACAGCAAAAGAAACAATCAAATGAAGAGAAAACCCACATAGTGAGAGGAAATCTTCACCAGTGATACATCTGACAGAGGTTCAACCTTCAGAATATATAAATTACCCCAAACAAAGAACCAGGAAAATATGAGGCACAATTAAAAGATGGGCCAAAGACCTGAAGAGAGACTTCTCAAGAGAAGATAAGATGGTTCAGAAACACCTTAAAGACTGTTCAGCATTGTTAGAAATTAAGGACATACTAATCAAAACCACCTTAAAGTTTCATCTTATACTGATAAGATTGGCTATGATCACAAAGGATTCCAAATACTGTAGATGGTCTGAAGAAAGATAAACACTTATTCCTTGCTGGAGAGATTGCAAATTTGTGCAACCCCTATGGAAAGCAGTGTGGAGAACTCTTAAAAGGCTACAAATTAACCTACCATTTGACCCAATTATACCACTCCTAGGTAGATACCTAAAGAATGCATCCTATAGCAGAGGTAAATGCACAACCATGTTTATTGTTGCTCTTTTCACAATAGCAAAGAGCTGGAAGAAGCCCAGATGTCCCTCAACTGAGGAGTGGATAATGAAGATGTGTACATTTGCACAATGGAGTTCTATGCAGTGGTGAAGAAGGATGACTTCATGAAATTTGTAACCAAATGGATGGAATAGGAAGCTATTATGCTAAGTGAGGTAACACAGTCTCAGAAAAACAAATTATGTATATTATCTGCCATTTGTGGTTCCTAACACCAAATCCTCATACATAAGTAAAAGTGAGTAACTGGTCAGTAAAATAATATCAAAATGACCGTTGTTCTTAAAGATATAGGTTGAAATACATGCCTCTATTTTTTTTCATTTCTAAGATTTTTTGACATTGTAAATTTGAGGACAGATAAGCGATGAACTAATATCAACAAAAGTCATGGCTATTTATCTCATATTATATAATGTCTCTATTAAAAGTAACTAATGGGATCACAAATATATAATATCAATTTAATGTTATACTAAGTACACATTGCCTCTCTCTACATATTCTTTGGGGGGAGTGCTTTGAGACAGTATCTCCCTATAGTCCCAGCTGGCCTGGAGATTCTATGTCGATCGGGCTGACCTTGAACTCAGAGAGATCTGCGTGATTCTCCCTCCTGAGTGCTGGGATTAAAGTTTCATGCCACCAAGTCTGGTTACTTACTCTTTACAATCCTTTGAAAGCTGGGGCAAGGTATTTAGTAATGTCCTCACTTATAAATAAATCATCATGTATGCTAAGGCTTAAATCACAATATGGTTCCTGGCAATTAAGGATATTAGTTAAATTAAAGGATAGATTATTTCTGCTTCAGGGTGCCATTTATTTCTAAATTTAGATAAGTTTTAAATGCAAGATATTTGACCACCAGATAAAACATCTTTGGAGAAAACAGATAGGCTTTTTGCCAAACCTACAAAAATCATTTCTGAACATTTGGAGAGAATTGGTTTCAATGACATTTGGAGAAAAATGGTTGCAATGACATCTCAAAGTTTCTACACTATAATGGCATATTTAAAATAATTTTCCACCTACATATATGGGAATAAATATTCAATACTTAGTAAATTTTAAAAACTGAGGGTACGTCTCTTAGTAAATGTTATTAAGTTTAATGTTCTTTTTATTTTTTTTTTTGGTCCTTTCGGGTCAGGGTCTCCCTGTAGCCCCCAGCTCCCCTGGAACATTCGGAGAGAATAGGTCACCTAGAACCTACCCCAATGCTGGCAATGACATCTCAAAATTTCTACACTATAATGTCATATTTAAAATAATTTTCCGCCTACATATATGAGAATAAATATTCAATACTTAGTAAATTTTAAAAACTAAGGCTACGTCTCTTAGTAAATGTTATTAAGTTTAATGTTCTTTTTTTTTGGTCTTTTAGAGACAGGGTCTCCCTCTCGCCCCAGCCGTCCTGGGACATTTGGAGAGAATTGGTCATCTAGAACCTACCCCAATGCTGGCAATGACATCTCAAAGTTTCTACTTTATAATGTCATATTTAAAATAATTTTCCACCTACATATATGGGAATATTCAATAGTTAGTAAATTTTAATAACTAAGGTTAAGTCTCTTAGTAAATGTTATTAAGTTTCATGGTATTAACTAAAAGTCTCTTATACAAGATTAAAATGGCTGGCTATTTCCAGAAGAGAAAAGAGAAACATGCATGCCACCTTTGTAAGAGTTGGGTTTGTGCTACCCAGACAGAGGCTTAGCTAACAGGCCTTCCAAAAATTCTTTATGGGATATGCGCGCTTTACAGTGATGAAGGTGGGCCATGTAATTGGTTCTACTTTTTGCAATGCTTTCTAGGCCACCAGCAGCTGCTGTTCTAGTGCTGTGTATTAGGATTCTGCCCCTCTCCATGACCAAAACCCAGTTGTGATGGTCTGTTCTGCTTATTGTTGACATAAACCACATCCATAAACCTCAGAACTCCTGGTGACTTCTATGAGAAAGGGGCACTGAGGTCTTGGGACACACAACTGTTTAGCTTGTCTAATCATAATGTTGGCTTATTCAAATGCCTCCTGGGCCTTGGAATCCCAGTACCATGTAGCACCTATTTTCACTAAGTTACATAGGGGGCACATGAGTTGAATCAGGTGAGGTATAAAAATTCACAGTAGAAGCCAAAAAAATACCTGCAGCTGCTTAGCAATTATTGGAATTGGCTGCTGTACTATTTTCTCAACTGCTGTTTCTAAGTATCATGCCAGTCTTGTCCAAACATAAAATTCCTAAAAACTTTACTGCTGTATGGGGTGCTTGTACCTTGTGTGGGTTGATTTCCCATCCTTGGTTCTGTAGGTATACTTGCATGTCCCTCAAGTGACTTCCAATTCTGTAAAGCACTCAGATGATAACACATTACATCATTTTATAATGGAACCTTTTCTCAGAGGGAGGGCATGGTGATAGGGCCAGGTCCTGGGCCACCATTCCCTGACAAACAGTGGGCCTGTTGAGGTAGTACAGTACTTGGGGCAGTACTCTGAAGGTTCACTGCTGTCCATTCTAGGTGAAGATGGACTGGTCTTGGGATTCAGCAGTTAACGGGATTCTAAAGAATGTGATAGTAAGATCCACCACAGCATGGAAGGTCCCCCAGGGCTTGCACCAGCTGTTCTGTTAGGACTGCAATGTTGCACATTGCTGCATGGATGTGAGGTATCATCTTAATTAAATCTCTGTAATTCACAGTCAGTCAGTGGTTGCATTCAGAGTGTGATCCAGTAGAGTGCCCACCCTAAAATGTTCTCCCATAAAGGAGAGATGAGATGTACACATTGTACTCCTGGGGGGGAGATAATTGGTATAATTTCCCACCCCTAGAGTGAATCTAGTCTGTTTCACCTGTATAGTTTTATCCCGATACCTGTCCACTGCCACCCATTGGCCCTTATGCTTTTGAGGATTGCCATGAATCAAAATATACTCTGTTCCAGTATCTACTAGAACACATAAGTTGTGTGCATTAGTGGGCCTCCAGTTGCCCTCACTCATGGGCAACCTTGGCAAGACCTTCAGGGGAGGTGCCGAAGGGGCACCCATCCTATGCAACTAACCCGAGGGCAATTTTCCTTAACTTTAGGTCGTTTCCTTCTCCATCACTACTTGACTCCTCCCAGTAGTTCCAAGTTTTGGGGTACCAGGGTGGTCTTGTATTATTCTAATCTGGACTTTCTTTCCTTTCTGACCACTTAGCTATAGAAATCAGCATGCTAAGACTTCTATCTCCTTTTGTCTTTTATGGAATTTACCAGCAATGTTAGAGGCCAATACTGAAGAAGCCAATCTCATATACTTCTTTGCTCTAATTCTTCTCTTATATCTCCATTTCCCATCTGATCTACTGCTTCTGCCACAGAGAGATTCCTTATCACCCACAGTAGTGGCCATGCTGCTTCCACTGCGAATTTCTGATATCTTTGCTCCTGGTGGACTAATACCAGGGATTGTGAAGTTTGTTCTAAACTTCTGCCATCCTCAATGCATCATACTCACAGGGTGCACCCCCCCCCCAGGACACCAGGCGTGATAATCCATACCACCTTGGATTTCCACCTTGCTGAAATTTCTCCGCTCTCTGTAATTTTCTTGGGTATTCTCACCCTAGTTGTGCATATCACTATACATGCCACCCCTGCTAACCCCACCAGGGCTACAGGGATGGCTAAACATATCAAAATTTCCTCTGCCAATTCTTACCCTTCCACTACCTTTTCTCCAGTTACTGGCATCTGTAGTCCATAACCAAGAAAGTTCCATCACTTTTCTTGAGTCTTTGGCTAATCTATTCCCAAACCTTCCTGGGCTTGTTTTAATACTGCTGTACTGGCCCTTGCAGCCTGTCGAGGTTGGGTTTGGTGCCTCTAACTTTGTTGGAACCCAGAAGTCACTCAGGCAGGTAGATTTATGGGCTAGAGTGTCACTTGGTCTGCTCTGGGGTTCGCAGCTCTGAGCCCTGTTGTGGGCAAGGGCATCTGGGCTCGCCCTTGCAGCCGGTCAGGGTTGGGTTTGGGGCCTCTGACTTTGTTGGAACCCGGAACCCCACCCAGCAGTCAAAAGAATTGCTGAGAAAGTATCCAAGTGGCCTATTTTTTTGGAGAACCTTCAGAACAGGAAGAGAAGAGTGACTTAGGCTTCCAATATATATACAAAATTAAAAACCTGAAACCTAGACAAGTCAATACTCCATAAACAAGGAGGTGGAAAGGGAAAAAAAAGTATCAGAAGGAGGCAAGCAAAACCATCCACGAACATAGTGAAAAGACATTTGTGATTTGAATCACAAAAGGGAAACACACATGCCAGGGACACGACAAAGGGACAACATGTGAAAGGCACAGGATAATCCCACACCAAGCTCTACCAAACCTGTAGGAGATAGCTACAATGGGATACCCTTGGAGGTGACCCAAGGAACAGATCTTACAGGAATAATTGCAGACCTATGCAGAGAAATTAAAGAAAATAAAGAATTCAGAGAAATAAAGGGAGAGAATGAAAAACTCAAAAAGGACCTAGAGGAATACAACGACAAACATCAGAAAGAACTAAAGGAACATATTGACAAACTCCAGAAAGAACTAGAGGGAGAAAAAAACAAACTCCGAAAGGAAGTAGAAACACTGAAAAAGGAAGCCAACCAACGAAGTAAGGAGCACCAAGAAGAGATTGAGAAGCTCAAAAAGGAAATGGAAATACTAAAGAAAACACAAAAGAAATAAAACCCAACATTTGTTGTCTGCTAGAAACCCATCTCACCTTTAAACATAGGCAGTATCTTCAGGTGAAAGGATGGAAGAAACAACCAGGAGTTGGCTATTCTAATATCAGATAAAATAGACTTCAAAACTAAAAACTCATCAGAAGAGATTGAGTCATTTCATTCTTTTAAAAGGAACAATTAACAATTAAGATTTCACAGTCATGAATTTATATGCACCAAACTGGTGCACAAACTTTATAAAAAAAAATTCTATAGGACTTTAGGGCCCAGACTAACTTCCAGTACACTATTAGTATGGGACTCAGTACCCCACTCTGTCCATTAGATAAATCAACTGGCAAAGAATAAACAGCGAGACATCTAACAATAAAATACATCAAATAGAACTAAGAGATATCTAACAAGAATTTCAACCAAATAACAAATAATATACCTTCTACTCAGTCAGCACCCCATGGAACCTTGTCCAAAATTCACCACATACTGGGACATAGAACAAACCTCAACGAATACAAAAACAAATTAAATAATTCTATGCATCGTAGCAGACCATAACAAAATAAAACTTAATATGAACACCAAAAGAAGTCCTAATAAGAACAGGAACTCATGGAGATTAAAAAACACACTCCTGAAAATGAATTGGTCTGGGAGAAATTAAGTAAGAAATAAAAGTATTGTTGTTATTAAACAAAAATAATGATGTAACACACACAAAAAAAACCTATGGGACACCTTATATGCAGGACTAAGAGGGAAATTTATAGCTCTAAGTACCTACATTAAAAAAATAGAGCACAAATAAATGGCTTAATGTTGCAAGTCAAAACACTTCAAAGGACAACACCAAGGAATCCCAAAGGACCAACAGACAAGAAGAAAATAACAAAAAACCATGGCAGAGATAATGAATAAAAAAAACATACAACAACAAAACAACACAAAGAATCATGAAATCCAAAGAGCTGGTTCTTTGAAAGGATAAACAAGAACAGACCCTGGCCCAGCTAACCAAAAATAAATAAAGAGTAACTCCAAATCACAAAATTAGAGGATGATAGGGGAAATATACAAGACATAATATAAAGATCCAAAACACCATGCAGGAATACTTTAAAAATCTATACTCTACTAAATTTGTAAGCCCAGAAGAAATGGATGGACATCTGAATTCTGGAACTCACCAAAACTTAACCAAGAAGAGTCAATTCAACAGTTTAACAGACCCAATAAAACATATGAGGAAAAACTAAACAGTAATACAAAACATCCCAACAAAACAATTCCAGGTCCAGATGCATTTTCAGCAGAATTCTATCAAACATTTAAAGAGGACCTACAACCAATGTTACTTAAATTAGTCAAAAAGATAGAAGCAGAAGGAAAGATCCCAAATTCCTTCTTGAATCTAGCATCACTTTGATACAAAACCAGGCAAAGATACAACCAAAAATTGAAAACTATAGACCCTATATACTTAAGGGATACAGATGAAAAAATTCTCAACCTAATTCTTGGAAACTGCATACTGGTACACATCAAAAAATGTATTCACCATGACCAAGGAAGTTTTGTTCCAGAGAGGCAGGGATTGTTTCAGCATACATTAAATCAATAAATGTTCATAAAAATATAAATGGACTCAAAGATAAAAATCACATGTACAGTCAATTGATGCAGAAAAGGCCTTTGAAAAAATACAGCATGTCTTTATGTTTAAAATCCCAGAAGGAATTGGGAAGGATGGATATTCCTCACATAGTCAAAACTATACAAAACAAACCCATAGTCAACATCATCCTAAAGGAGGAAAAAATGGAACATTCTCCTTAAAGCAGGAACAAGACAAAGGCAGCCTACTATCTCCACTCTTTTCCAAATAGTGATTGAACTCTTGCTTGAGCAATAAGAAAGAGATTAAATTAGAGGGTACTAATTGTAAAAGAGGAGGACAAAACTATCTCTTTTTGCTAATGACATAATATTATACCTAAAGGATGCAAAAAAATTCCGCCAGGAAACTTGTACAAAAAAAAGTTAACAGTTTCAATGAAATGGCAGGTTAAAAAACTAAATCTACAAAATTCAGTAGCTTTCCTATATGCCAATAACAACCAATTGAGTAAAAAATTAATGGAAACCCTTCCATTTGCAATAGGCTAAAAAATTAAAACAACTGGGAATAAACCTGACCAATAAGGACACTCAAGATATCTTCAATGAATCTTTAAATCTTTGAAGAAAGAATACCGAAGAAGGAGCCAGAAGATGGAAGATTCTCCCATGCTCAGGGGTTGGAAGAATACTATAGTAAAAAACGACCATCCTACCAAAATTAATATTTATATTCAATGAAATCCCAATTCAAATTGCTATGACTTTTTTCACAGAATTATAGCCAAATCAACCCTGAGCAAAAAGAGTAATTCAGGAGGAATCACTCTACCAGATTTTAACTCTACTACAGAGCTATAGTCATAAAAACAGCAAGATACTGGCATAAAAATAGATCCGTGGGTCAATGGAATAAAATCAAAGACCCAAACTTGAGTACATACCAATTTCAGCCACCTGATATTTGAGAAAGGAGCCAAAAAACCTACATGGAGGAAAACAGCATCTTCAGCAAATGGTGCTGGTAAAACTGGAATACCTTCTGCAGAAGAAATGAAATTAAACCACTACATTTCACTTTATGCAAAAAGTAATTCTAAATGGATTAAAGAACTCATTGTTAAGCCTAAAACTCTGAAAATGTTCCAAAAAAAACTGCCAATAACCTACAAGATAAAAATGTGTAGGGAAAAGACTTTCTAAATCAGCAGTTGGGCAGGAATTAGGGTCAACAATCAGTAAGTGGGGACCTTTATTTAAACTAGGAAAAAAAACAAGAAAAAAGAAACAATCAAATGAAGAGAAAACCCACAAAGTGAGAGGAAATCTCACCAGTATACATCTGACAGAGGTTCAACCTTCAGAATATATAAATTACCCCAAAAAAGAACCAGGAAAATACGAGGCACAATTAAAAGATGGGCCAAAGACCTGAAGAGAGACTTCTCAAGAGAAGATAAGATGGTTCAGAAACACCTTAAAGACTGTTCAGCATTGTTAGAAATTAAGGACATACTAATCAAAACCACCTTAAAGTTTCATCTTATACTGATAAGATTGGCTATTGATCAGGGCTGGAGAGATAGCCTAGCGGTTAAGAGTACCGACGCTCTTGCAGAGGACCCGGGTTCGATCCCCAGCACCCACATGGCGGCTAAGAACCGTCTGTTAACTCCAATTCAGGAGAACTCCAGTTCCAGGGGAATCGAGACCCTCTTCTGACCTCCGCGGGCATTGCACGACATGGGGTGCACAGACCTGCATGCAGACAATACATTCATACACATGCAAAAATAAATAATAATAAAAAAAATTTAAATAAAAAAAAAGATGGCTATGATCACAAAGGGATTCCAAATACTGTAGATGGTCTGAAGAAGATAAAACTTATTCCTTGCTGGAGGGATTGCAAATTTGTGGGAGAACTCTTAAAAGACTACAAATTAACCTACCATTTGACCCAATTATACCACTCCTAGTAGATACCTAAAGGATGCATCCTATAGCAGAGGTAAATCCACAACCATGTTTATGTTGCTCTTTTCACAATAGCAAAGAGCTGGAAGAAGCCCAGATGTCCCTCAACTGAGGAGTGGATAATGAAGATGTGACATTTTGCCACAATGGAGTTCTATGCAGTGGTGAAGAAGGATGACTCATGAAATTTGTAACCAAATGGATGGAATAGGAAGCTATTATGCTAAGTGAGGTAACACAGTCTCAGAAAAACAAATTGTGTATATTATCTGCCATTTGTGGTTCCTAACACCAAATCCTTATAAGTAAGTTAAAAGTGAGTAACTGGTCAGTTAAAACTTAATATCAAAATGACCGTTGTTCTTAAAGATATAGGTTGAAATATTGCCTCTTTTTTTTCATTCCTAAGATTTTTTGAAACATTGTAATTTGAGGACAGATAAGCGATGAACTAATATCAACAAAAGTCATGGCTATTTACTCATATTATATAATGTCTCTATTAAAAGTAACTAATGGGATCACAATATATAATATCAATTTAATGTTATACTAAGTACACATTGCCTCTCTCTGCATATTCTTTGGGGGGAGTGCTTTTTTTTTTTAATTTTTTATTTCTGTATGTGTACGATGTATTGTCTGCATGCAGTCTGTGCACCCGTGTCGTGCAATGCCGCGGAGGTCAGAAGTGGGCGTCGGATTCCCCTGGAGCTGGGAGTTTCTCCTGGAGTTGGAGTTTCAGACGGTTCTCAGCCGCCATGTGGTGTGCTGGGGATCGAACCCGGGTCCTCTGCAAGAGCGGTCGGCGCTCTTAACCGCTAGGCCATTCTCTCCAGCCCCCGGGCGGGGGGGGAGTGCTCTGAGACAGTGTCTCCCTATAGTCCCAGCTGGCCTGGAGATTCTATGTCGATCGGGCTGACCTTGAACTCAGAGAGGATCTGCGTGATTTCCCTCCTGAGTGCTGGGATTAAAGTTTCATGCCACCAAGTCTGGTTACTTACTCTTTACAATCCTTTGAAAGCTGGGGCAAGGTATTTAGTAATGTCCTCACTTATAAATAAATCATCATGTATGCTAAGGCTTAAATCACAATATGGTTCCTGGCAATTAAGGATATTAGTTAAATTAAAGGATAGATTATTTCTGCTTCAGGGTGCCATTTATTTCTAAATTTAGATAAGTTTTAAATGCAAGATATTTGACCACCAGATAAAACATCTTTGGAGAAAACAGATAGGCTTTTTGCCAAACCTATAAAAATCATTTCTGAACATTTGGAGAGAATTGGTTTCAATGACATTTGGAGAAAAATGGTTGCAATGACATCTCAAAGTTTCTACACTATAATGGCATATTTAAAATAATTTTCCACCTACATATATGGGAATAAATATTCAATACTTAGTAAATTTTAAAAACTACGTTACTACCAAAAGTTAAAAATGTTCTTTTTATTTTTTTTTTGGTCCTTTCGGGTCAGGGTCTCCCTGTAGCCCCCAGCTCCCCTAGAACATCGGAGAGAAATAGGTCACCTAGAACCTACCCCAATGCTGGCAATGACATCTCAAAATTTCTACACTATAATGTCATATTTTAAAATAATTTTCCGCCTACATATATGAGAATAAATATTCAATACTTAGTAAATTTTAAAAACTAAGGCTACATCTCTTAGTAAATGTTATTAAGTTTAAGGTTCTTTTTTTTTTGGTCTTTTAGAGAACAGGGTCTCCCTCTCGCCCCAGCCGTCCTGGGACATTTGGAGAGAATTGGTCATCTAGAACCTACCCCAATGCTGGCAATGACATCTCAAAGTTTTCTACTTTATAATGCATATTTAAAATAATTTTCCACCTACATATATGGGAATATTCAATAGTTAGTAAATTTTAATAACTAAGGTTAAGTCTCTTAGTAAATGTTATTAAGTTTCATGGTATTAACTAAAAGCTCTCTTATACAAGATTAAAATGGCTGGCTATTTCCAGAAGAGAAAAGAGAAACATGCATGCCACCTTTGTAAGAGTTGGGTTTGTGCTACCCAGACAGAGGCTTAGCTAACAGGCCTTCCACCCAATTCTTTATGGGATATGCACGCTTTACAGTGATGAAGGTGGGCCATGTAATTGGTTCTACTTTTTGCAATGCTTTCTAGGCCACCAGCAGCTGCTGTTCTAGTGCTGTGTATTAGGATTCTGCCCCTCTCCATGACCAAAACCCAGTTGTGATGGTCTGTTCTGCTTGTTGTTGACATAAACCACATCCATAAACCTCAGAACTCCTGGTGACTTCTATGAGAAAGGGGCACTGAGGTCTTGGGACACACAACTGTTTAGCTTGTCTAATCATAATGTTGGCTTATTCAAATGCCTCCTGGGCCTTGGAATCCCAGTACCATGTAGCACCTATTTTCACTAAGTTACATAGGGGGCACATGAGTTGAATCAGGTGAGGTATAAAAATTCACAGTAGAAGCCAAAAAAATACCTGCAGCTGCTTAGCAATTATTGGAATTGGCTGCTGTACTATTTTCTCAACTGCTGTTTCTAAGTATCATGCCAGTCTTGTCCGAACATAAAATTCCTAAAAACTTTACTGTTGTACTCTGGAATACCAGAGAGTGTTACCAAAGGCCACTAAACCAATAAAGCAAATATAGGTCTCCTTGAGTCAAGCAAGTTTCCTCCATCAGCACCAGCTACACCTCACCTGCCTGGAAATACTGTGCAGCAGTGGCAGCCATATGCCTGTATATCCCAACTCTAATTGGCTATTAGCTCTCTCCTTGGAGGAATAACCCACAGCTGATGCCACAAGCTTACATCCTCTAATGGTTAGGAGATGTTATAAGCCACAGTAAGACCCTGTCATATTTAACAGAAAAAATGTAATTCATGGATTAACATACAATCCAAACATCTGTGTCTATACCAAAGTAAACTACCATAACAATTAGTACTGTTTAAATACCTATATATCTAATTGCTTGTGCTTCATTAGTAGGATCGAAAGGTTATTCCTGGACAATCTATCAGCCCATGAAAGTAAACATCCAGAATTGATCAGAGACCAAGACAACAGCTCCAGAGAAAGTAGACTGCTTTGCTTCTCATCCACCTGTGCCCCTTTTCTAAGCCTAGGGAACAATCTGTGGAAGAGGAGGTGTGGTAGAATGTAAGGGCTGCGATTGGGGTGAAAGGTGAAACTACAGCAATATAGTCTGGACACTCATTTGATCAACTTGATTCAACATACAAGCCCCCCCCCCCGCTGGATGGTAGGACCCCTGGGCTGTGTGGGTTTGGGCACAACTGTCTGCAAATTGGCTTTACATGAAGGATGCTTGTACTCATAAATTATTACTTCATGTTAAAAATAAAAAAAAAACTGAGAGAAAGATGCAGGACAGTTCTGGCAAAATGCATGATCTGGGATGGGGTGGGGTGGGGTTGGGGAAAGGAAAAGGTAAATATGCCTGAACTGATTTGGAAAATGATGTATGAAATTCACAAATCATCAATAAAAAATGAAAATTAAAAAAAAATACTGCAGTACTATGCCAATTGTAATTAAGATTCCACTCAGGGATATGCCCAAGCTCATGGCATCTCACTTCCCCCACCTCTGGGTTCCCAAGACCTGCAAAAAAGGCTCTGCAAACCACCATTCTGGGAAGTCTAAACAGTTTACTGAGGCTTGGCTACAAAGTGAATGGAAATAACTTACATACCAAGCACCAACTGCCTTCTCCCCATGGAAAGCCAAAGTCCAATCATGAACTTGGTGACCTCTGCCCCCCCCAGAAATGATATGGCTAGAGAACCTTCAGCCCCACATGGTGTATTGCATCATTTGTGGCTCCTCCCCCGACATGGCACCAGCAGCATTCCAGAGTTCAGCTGTTCTCCCAAGTACAATAAACTTGCCCCAACTTCTCTTTGTATCTTTTCTCTACATCAGATGGAAGATCTCTAACTCCTCCTTCAGAGAAGTGGGAGCTCTTGGCATGAGAAAACATTCAACATCAAAAGTCTATCTCTTTCAGAGTACTGCACACCTTACACTGCTTAAGCTAATTAGGGATATGGAGTTGTTGTTAATTTTCAGTTCACTCCAGATTTGCACTGGATCCCCAGTTACAGCTATTAGATGAAATGGCCATGAATGTTCTCCATGTTTCTCTGCATTATACAAGTGTTAACTGTGCCATTTATTTTGCCATAACAAGATACTTTGGCTCAGGAAAAGCTAGGTTCTACCTCCTTGAACCAGTGTAATGCAGTACAGAAGTAGACAGTCTGAATGGTGCTGGTAAACACTCGCAGCTTGTTTCTTGTATATAGGTATGTGATATAACTCCTGCCTTCTGGAAAGCTATCAATCAGGATATGGGGGTCTGGGAAACAAGACAAACTGCTCTGAATGTAGTGACAATTACAAAAACAGAGGGAGAAGAAATATGCCTCCTCCCTCCAGAATGCAATTTGCAATGCACCCCTTACTCTGAACCTATCATCAGAAATGATATGTCCTTTCCATAAACATTGAAGCCCACTCACAGGCCAAAATAACACATCACTGCTACAATTTGGGGCCAATGAGAAAAACCCCAATCCACTGCTTACATGGGAAAAGGGTTTGCTTGTCTTCCCACAGATGGAGACACCCCTATTCCCAAACTTCCAACAAGTAGCATTCAAGAAATGGATCGGGGCCTACCAACAGAGGAGCTGACCTGTGGGTGTTTGTGCCTGTCCTTTTGGACTAGTGCCCTACTTCTAAAGTTTCTCTTGTGGTTAAATAAAATGTATTGATAGATAAAGGCTTCAATAACAGCTGTGGGCTACTCTACCAGGATCTGTTGGCCAGGGAGGCTCTAAAGGTCCCCAAAACAAAGGTCATTTGTCTAAAACTTTGGATGCACACACGAAATGGACAGTAAGACCCTATTGCTGAAGACAGAATGTGATATGAGCATGAGAAAAAATAGTATGTTGAGACCCTGCACTGCAAATTGACATCTGACTTTCATGGTCCCAGCAATCACTATGAAAATGGCTGGAAAGAAGTGGTCTCTGAAATTCTACTACAGAACTCATGTGTTGCACTTTTTCATGCCAAAGAAGATGTAGTGAAAAAGTGGCCTCCCGGTAAATGTACATCCCGGGGAAAAAATGCAATTGGTTCTACAGCCCACTCCCTGTGGGGGTAGGATGCACAGCTGATATTGCAGGCTTGGTGCACCCTATTATCATGAGAGTTTATAGGCCATATTAGAAAGTTATCGCCATCCCTTTGTTAAAGAGCTATAATACCAGGGGGATGTTTTAGCCAGGGGAGTCCAAGTGCCCCACTAAAGTTAAGGGCCCTTGCCCCGAAGTTGAGAAACCTGCAAGGAGGATAGGGAAGTAAGACCTGCGTGAGAGGACCAAGGCGCGAAGACCTGACCGTTAACAGGGAGGGATGGATTGATGTAGACCAGCACATGCAAAGGGGTACAGATGGCCTCTGGATGACCAGAGAGTGTTCCCAAAGGCACACTAACCAATACAAGCCAATACGGGTCTCCCTATGCAAGCAAGACTCCACCATCAGCACGCCATCTAACTTCACCTGGCCTGGATAATACTGCTTGCAGCAGAGGCAGCCATGGTCATGTATATCGCCAATCATAATGGCTTTAGCCTCTACCTTGAGGAATAACCCATGGTGATGCCCCAAAACACAACAGCCTACACTCTCTACAGGTTAGGAAATGCATAAGCCAAGTAAGACCCTTTATATTATAGCAGGCGGGTACGGTTAGAAATATAATCATGACCCATTCCACTTAATCACTCAAAACAGATGTGTCTATGACCAAGTAACCTTACAATAACGTTCGGCTCTTAAATAGCTATATATGTCAATGCTTGTGCTTCATTAGTAGGATCGAAAGTTACTCCTGAACAAACTGTCAGCGTAGCAATGGAAGAGGAAACAAGCAGAAGGTTGAACCAGAATAGCCAAGTCAATCATGCTCATAGAGTAGTAGAGGGCAGTTTTAACTCACTCCAGCTGTGCCCCTTGTTCTAAGCCTTAGAGGAACAAACGATGCGGCAAGAGGAGGCGTGTGGTAGAATGGTTAAGGACTGTGATTGGGAGCTAAGTAGACGGGAGAAATAACAGTCGATGGATGTCTGGACAAGTGATCAGGCTTGATTGAAAAACAACCTGTCACCTCACTGAGGTGGCTGGGGGGTTGGACACTCTAAAGTCTTATAGATTGGTTGCACGAAGGATGCTTTATCTCATGGATTATCATTATTAGCTAAAAAATGAAAAAAATAAACCTAAAGATGCAGGACAGTTTAGGCAAGAATACTGATGCTGGGATGGTGGGGTGGGGTGGGAGGAAAGGGAATATGCCTGATCTGAATTGAAAATGATGGTTTAAAAATGCACAAACATCAAAAAATTAACAAAAAAAAATAAAATAAAAAAGAGCTAAATACCCAAACAAAGATACATCCAAGCATATGTGGTTATGTCCATACCTGTAACTTGCTTATAATGGGTAATATTTGTTTCTATCTTTGTTTTACTACTATAATTAAAAGGAAACATCCAAATAACCACAGTCTGTTGATAACAGCACCTAGACAGACCAATTTTTGATGTGTCACCGTCAGAGAAAATACGTGTTATTCCTAATCTTCACTCTCTTTCCCTCTCTTCCAAAGCCCAGGAACTGTCAAGGAAGAGGGCTGTGTGTCAGGCATTATTGTAAGGAAAAAGAGGAGGGGAAATTTGGGAAATCAACACAACTGGGACTTTATTTTGATCACAAGCATGTTTTGTATGCACAATGGCTCCAACTGGACTTGTGGGACCCTGTGGTGAACAAAATTGAAGCAGATGTTTACTAATTGGATATCACTTCAATCATTCTAGTTGCATGTGTTTACTAACTGGTTGAATAAAAATTGCCAAAATCTAACAAAATGTAATAAATGTATTTAAAAGGGGGACAAAAGGGAATACTGATTCACTATAGGGTGGGAGTGTACATTAGAACAACTGCTATGGAAATCTATACGGAATTTCATCAAAAAACTAGACATAGATATATGTATGATCCAGCTATATGACTCCCTGGGAATATACCCAAAGTTCTCTCTACCTTACTACATTTATATTTGCTCGTCTGTGTTCATGGTTGCTCTAGAAATGCAAACAGCCCTAAGATGTCCTCTGACTGATGAATGATCAGGAAAGAGTAATTCCTATCCAAATGGAATAATATATTCTGTGAAGGGAAAAATGAAATTCGAGGAAAAGGTATAGTAATGGATGGAGTTGGAATCATCAGATTCTGTGAGGTTAACTCAGACCCATAAAGACAAATGCCAGCGATTTTCACTTATTTGCTGAGCTCATATGACAATTACAACTAAAGCCAAATGAATATCACGCTGTTGGTTTTCGTGTGTTATTGTATGTTTGTGGTGTTTATAACTGTTAAGTAGGTAAAATCAAAAAATCTTTTTTTTTGGCATGGACTTTTTTTTGGTGTGTGAGGGGGTGCAGTGTTTGTGGTATGAAGACAGAAAGGTAAATACTGGACAGGAAGGGTTAAATGCACTGGGGAAGCGGCTAGAGAATAGCTGTGAGTTGCTGAGAGGAGAGAGAATGCATAGAGGGATTTAACACCTAAACAGTTTGAAATGTTTTTATGGAAACTTTATTCCTATAGATTCTTCCTAAATACAATATAAAAGGAATTTAAATGAGTTACCGTTATTATGGGGAAACATACCTCTTTGACCCCAAAGAGTTTTATCAAGTGGAAAACCTATGAACTTGGTGCCAGATATGACTTACTTCTGTGTGAATGTTGGACAGGGGTTTGGTAAGTTCAAAAATAATACAGACAATGTCATTGCACTTAGTTACCCTGCAGAACTTGATAATATGAGGATCTATTGCTGAAAGACACCACATGGCTTGAATCCTAAAACATAGAGAAAATAAAGCTGGAGTGTGTCCTGGAGCTTTACCTTCTGTATTTACCCCAATTTCAATTTACTGTGTACATGAAGTTATATGCACTGAGACATACACACAGGAGAGAAATCTCGCCATCACCAAGGCCAGTCACATCGCTTAAATCTCACCAACACATGGGCAATGCAGTATTAACCCTAAGTGCGAAGGCCACCTTAATGAAGCAAGCGCAGCAGCTGACTAAGGGAACAAACCTGTGGCGCTATCTGTTATAGCCACTGACTGCAATTAGCGGAAAGATAAAAGCAGTAAACATATTAATATAATGACAAGGAAATCAAAGACCCACATACGTGCATTGTGAATAGACTTCTTTAGGCACACTCCACCAAGAGACAAACTTGCCATCAATGTAGCATTAAATGGACTAAAAATGCAAGACTCGCTAGGCCATAGGCCCTAAGAGGGAAACTAATACTAGTTATTATTCTGCCAAATGTACAGTATTAAATTGACTCCCAATAACTTATCATATTCCCATATAGATTAGTGCAGTCTCATCACCCTCATCAGAGAAGCTTTTTGTTCAAATAGAGCAGTCATTAAGAAAGAGATCAATAACTTGGTCTTCACGATTTTGGAGACCATCTCTTATGTGAGATGTTAGAGGTCTCAGTTCTAATTCAGAACATCTCATAGCCATCCACTCGCCTCCCAAGTGCTACAAGGGATCATCAGGAAGGAGGGAAACAAATGTTGTAAGAGTACAGAATGGTACACTGGATGACAGCATGACACAGTATTTGACAAAAAGATCGAACATGACAGAGCCATGTACATGCATGAACTCACAGCTGCTATGATGCTTCTATGAATCTGCACACAGAGAAGCCAGTCCACTCAGACAATTCAGCCCATGAAATAGAGGGACTTGAATGATGTCCTCATCTCTGCTAAGAGCTGTTTGAACGGAATCTGATGGCCTGGACTGGTGCACGGTGTGAGTTCGTTTCCTACTTAGTCATGTGGATGGAGGAAATAAGAAAACTAAACTAATGGTCCTCTAGAGTTGGTCTTACACATACATATTCTAGGCCAGACAAGTGTAGAACCTAGGGATTTTTTTGTCACTTATAACACACAGCAAAAGCTCAAATTTTGTTGTTACAAAAAGGAATAACAATTTACTGTTCATAGACATCTACCAATCTACACAAACAACTAGGTCGCGCTTACTCTAGGAGAAGATTGCACACAACAAGATGGAATGCTTCTGTGTTCTTATCTCACCTCCTAGGATTATAGGGTTGCCATCAGTTTCAGGATCAAACCCAGGGCTCATGCATGCAAGCACTCTACCACCTAAGTTGCTTGCCTGACCTATAAATACTCTGTAAACAGTATCTTTGGTATATACCAAAGTAATTAGAACTTCCGGCACCCAGAAATTCCTACAGGTATACAACTTTTCCATCCATGAGAGCAGAAATTCCATTTCTTGTCAGCTTAGCCCAGAGCCTGCATTCAGCACTGCTCACAGGTACAGGTTTGTTGACTGACTTGTGATCAGATGAACTGATACACTTTTTTTTTTCAATCACCCACTTTCACAACACATGGACAGATTGAGCTATTTCACAAGAACATCTTGGGTGCAAATTAAAAGTTATCAACTTCAATGTCATGAGCAGTCACGGCAGTCTGGAGTTCATCTTCACCTCTTTTTAAATATAGTATATGTAGCAAATTCCCCAAAAATATTTTGCCAGATTTCCCCTGCCTCATTTTTAAAACTCAGGCACACCATAAGAAATATGTAATACATATGTCTCTGATTCATTTTTACCCAGTTCATCAAAATGCTGTTTTCATATTAAATGTCAAAATGCCATTTATGTCTTTATATATGAGAGACCCTTTTAAGTTGGTTATTTTTTTTTTTTGTCTTTTTGACAAGGGTCTCCCGTAGCCCCAGCTGTCCTGGAATTTACTCTGTAGAACAGGCTGACCTTGAAACTCACAAAGATCCGCCTGGCCCTTGTCTCCCAAGTGCTAGATTAAAACGTTCGAAACCACAGGCCCAGCTCAGTTGTTATGTTTTAAATGATACTGGAACCATTTGGCCAAATTCCTAGATCTACAAAGGCATATGTATTTCCTGTTCCAAATAGCATCTTCTGGGACGGTTCATGTGACTCTGGGGAAATTCTTGTCTCTGAGGTCAATTTTTAACAAGATCTCAAATAAAATTCCTCTAAATTTCTCTTCTTCATTTCAAAGTACCGGAGTCCAACCAACAGAGAGAATAGAGAAAAGCATCACGGGGCTTACAGTGTTTTCAAAGGCAACCTACCTGAGCTACAGAAATTAGTGGAGAGGAGGAGAGCTTATTCATTACCTATTGTTAGGGGTTAGGCAAAGGGAAAATTATCTTTACAGTTAGGGGAATGTCAAGGTTCCTCTCTATGTCCAAAAATTATGTGGTCAGTTTACTCTGAAATCCAAATTTCATCAAATCCTCATCTCTTCTTTTTCACAAATATGGTCAAAATTGTTTCATGAGGAGCTTTCTTGTTTTCAAGGGAACTTTTTCAGGATTCAAATTTCTGTGATCAACTGAACGTACTTTGGATTTTAAAATAACATATTTTATAATGAGCCAAAGTGTTACCGTAACAAAAATCATCTATAAAATTCAATGTTATGTAAGTTGAAACGCCCTATATTTAAAGTCACAAAAATGTGAACATCAGAGTAAGATGCACGACTCCAGACACATCAGTGAAACTCTGGGCTTTGTTAAACAATAAAGTAAAGATAAGATTGCCCATACCATCTCCATCCCAGGCTTGAGAGCAGTAAATAATTAATACAGCCCATTCTATAAACTATCAACAATATTAATGCTAATGGTGATATATGCAGTCTGAAAAGTTACACATTATTATTTCGGTTTTAAAAATAACCTTGGGGGCTGGAGATATGGCCTATAGCGGTTAAGAGCGCCAACCCGCTCTTGCAGAGACCCGGGTTCGATCCCCAGCACCCACAATGGCGGCGCGGAGCCGGTGAAACTTCCAGTTCACAGGATAACTCCCTCCAGTTCCAGGGGAATCCGAGAACCCTCTCTGACCTCCGCGGCATTGCACGACACGGGTGCACAAACCTGCATGCAGACAGTACATTGATTACACATATACCGAATAAAAAAAAATAAAATAAAATAAATAAATTATTAATAAATAAATAAAAATAACCTGGTACAAGTTTGCTTGCTTCTCTAACCTTCCATTTTAAAGTACAAGTCCTTATACTGAGCCAGGAAGGAAACTGTGGGAATGAGCCACATGCATCACCTATACAGGCTTTTTGGCACTGCTTCTGGGACTTTCTTCTCCTAGAGCCAGTGGCTTGCTGATTCTAAATAACCTGCTGAGCAAAGGCTCCTAATCCATTCTTTGGAGAAAAATTCCATTCATAGGCCCCTGAAACCTTTACATTCCATTTGTCAACATGGTAATCACTTTAGAAACATCACTTCAGGGCCGAAGCTGAGAAAGATCTTCTCTCAAAGGTTCTGTGAAGACTAACCACACTGCGACTAGAGCCACAAAAACAGCTCTGAAATGTGAACACCAAACAGAATAAATCTGTTGCTAGTTTCACAATGTTTTCTAGTAAACCAGTTCACTTCTTTAATAATGTACTAAAGCAAAGTACATTCTTTTTATTTGCCTCTTAAAGAATGCAATGTACATGTGTATGTGTGTGTCTGTGGGGGGGGGGGGGGGGGGTACCAGAAGCTTAGCAAAGCACGTCCAGGTCTCTTCTCTAGAAATCAGAGAAGAGCAACTTGCATTCCACACGTGAATTAGTATTGCATAGAGGAGGAATATCATGTTTCAGTAGGGGGGGGCACAGAGCTGACCTGGGTGTTAATTTGAATTTTTTTTCTACTAACAAATTTTATTCATTTTTAACATAAGTAATAATTTATGAGTACAAACCTCCTTCATTTAAACCAATGTGAGCAGTTGTGCCCAACCCACACCGCTCAAGGGTCCCACTATCCCGGCTTTGGGGGGCATTTAATTGTCAATCACGTTCATCACATACGTAGTCCAGTCTATATTTCTGTATTTTCACCATTCACCACAATCACCGCCCTTACATTCTACCAAGCCCCTCTTCTGCAGATTGTTCCCTAGGCTAGAAAAGGGGCACAAGTGAACGAGAAGCAAAACAGTCTAAATTCTCTGGAGGCTGTCCAATTTTTGGACGCGTGGGTCAATTCTGGCTTGTTCCTTTCACAGGACTGACAGTTTGTCCAAGAATAACCTTCAGTCCTACTAATCAAGCACAGGCAATTTTAGAGATATACATATATATAGATATATATATATATATATATATTTAAACAGTAATAATTATTAATGGTAGGTTACTTTTGGTATAGACACAGATATTTGGGATGGTATGTTAATCTATGAATTAATTTTTTTTTCTGTTAATATACAGGTCTTACTGTGGCATATAACATCTCCTAACCACAAGAGGAATTGTAAGCTTGGGGCATCAGCGCTGGATTTTCCTCCAAGAGAGGAGCTAATAGTCCAATAATTTGGGGATACAGGCATATGCTGCCACTGCTGGCACAGTATCCAGGCAGGTGAGGTGTAGCTGGTGCTTGATGGAGGAAGTCTTGCTTGACTCAAGAGACAAATATTTTGGGCTTTATTGGGTTAGTGGCATTTGGTAACACGCTCGGGTATTACAGAAACCAACTGTACACTTGCAAGTGTTGGTCCTCAAATACATCTTTCCCATGCTTACAATCAGGTCTTCGACAGCAAAGGGCCTTTATTGCCGTGGCTCTTCCTTCTCTCCTTCTTCTTGCAGGTGTCCCCCGGGTTTTACCATGCAAGAAAGGCCTTTTTTTAATTACCTTTTGGGGGGAGTTGGATCCCATGGCCAACATGTCCTTGGTAAAATAATCCATAGCTGATATCAGAGAGCTCCTGTTAATATATTTTGCTTTAGTGCATAGTGTAAGGAGACTTTAGTATTCTATTTGGAATCGAATAAGAATAATCCTTTGCACAGTTTTTTCCTATGTCTATTAGTCAATTAAAGGAAGGCAGTGTTGTACCAGTTTCTAAGAGATTCACCCTCTATAACAGTGGGTTTTCCAATTTAACAGTTAGAGAACGCCTCATCATCATCATCATATGCCTCCTTGTTCTATGAAGGAGAGTTGAAGAAAATCGCTATATAAAAACTTTGAAGCACCTAGAAGGTAAGTTTCATTTGAACTCATTATAAATAGTTGTTTAGAAGTAGAATCCACAGAGGGGGTTTGATGCCTTTAGCAGTTGATGCTTTTCTTCTTTCAATGTTCATACAGGCCAAACTTTCTGCTGGCACTTCCTGTTACATCCTACTCAATGTAAAGTTGTATTTTTTCTTTCTCAGCATTAAGTTTGGTGACGTTTTGACCTGTGGACTTGGAATTTCATAGAGGACTTGGAATTTTATAAAGAGAATGCATGAAGCCGGGCGTGGTGGGCACAACCTTTAATCCCAAGACTTGGAAGGCAAAGGCAGGCGATCTTCGTGAGTTCAAGGCCAGCCTGGTCTATACCAGAGTGAGTTCCAAGGACAGCTGGGGCTACAGGGAGAGCCTTTCTCAAAAACCAAAAAAATTAAATTAATTAAAAAAAATAAAGAGAATGTATGAATTGAAGGGTAAATTTTGGGTGAGTGTAGGAGAGGAATTGGAAAGCAGGGATTGATCAGTGGGTATATTCAAAACATGTTATAAGCATGCATGAAACTCTCCGATGATGAAAAAGAAAATAAATATTAGTATGTTGGCTTAGTGTGCCTTACAACTAGGTACTTGAATGGCAGCATCGCACAATGAGGGATACCATTCAGTTGTTTGCTCTTCTGGGACTGTGATACTTCACTCAAAATAATAGCTTCTAATTCCAATCCATTTAACTGCAAAGTTTACGATGCCGTCAGATTTCTGTTACGTGCTGGCATAGAATCATTGTCGATGGAACACATTTTTTTCTAGCCACTCATCAGTTGAGGGCACTTAGGTTGCTTCCAGCTCGTCGCTATTGTGAAGAGATCTGCAGTAAACATGGCTGTGCATGTGTCCGCCTGTGAATGGGAGAATCTTGTGGGTATAATATTCAGTCCAGGGACGGTATGACTGGGAAGGGGACAAGCTCATTTTGATCTCTTAAGGTCTCACACGACTTTACCATAGTGGTTGTGGATGAGTTTACATTCCCACAGCAGGTATGAGTGTTCCTCTTTCCCCACCACCTCTCCAGCATTGGTATCACTTGTTCTCTTGATCTTAGCTAGTCTTAGTGGACTGAGATGATATCTTGTAACGTGGTTTTAATTTCCATTTCCTTAATTATATTAGTAAATCATGTAATATAGGTCTTCTGTCACTCTTCTACATCTTTTCTCAACAACTATCCCTACCTTCTTTTAAAATAGCTTATTATAGTTTATTTGTTACATTTTATTATGATTATGTTATGTGTATGAGTCTAATGGGCTTGCATGTAGGTAGTGCAACCATTTTGTGCATGCCCAGGATGTCAGAAGGTTGGTGTCAGATGAGCTGCACTGGAGCTATGGATGGAAGTCACCATGTAGGGATGGGAATGGAATATGGGCCCTATGTAAATGCACTCAGTACAGCTTAACCACTGAACCAACTCCCCACTCCCTATCCCTAACTTCCTTAATTTCAGATAACACTGAACCTTTTATAAAATGCTGTTCCGATATTACATGAAGTTTTATTTCCTCATATGAGGTAATTTCTAACAAATTTACCAAAAATAACTACCACTCCAGTTACCTATTGTACTATCAATATCATTAGCTTAAAAGAAAAGGACCATCCTAAACACATAAACTCCAAAACTTACAACCTCTCACAGGTTCCTTTGCATGGGCTTAGAGCATCCTTTTCACTACCCTGAATTCTCATCTTTATGGTGCCTTCCCTACTGACTTGTAGGCTACATGATTGCACAAAATATCACATTCATCCACTGCTATACCAAGAGGATGCCAAACACCATAAAACACATATTTAGATGTGTGTGTTAAAACTTTTAAATATTAATAATTCCCAGCTTTGAGAAGCAAAGGAAGTGTAGCCCATGAGACTGAGTCCACCGGGTCTACATAGTTCATTCCAGGCCAGCTAGGGCTACAAGGGCGTCTCAAAAAGACAAAAAATGAAATAAAAGAGAAACGATTGATTTCACAACTGCAGTTTCCTTCAAGATCCTTGTTGCAGGCCTGGTTTTTAAATAAATCAAATAATTTCTCTCTGCAGGCTCATACTCAACCGTCTCATTGGAAATCTCATTCTCTGGACAGGGGATACAATCAAAACAACAGATTGCCTTTCCCTCTTGTTGGGATTTTCTGAATCCAGGACTGCAAGCAACACTACATGCAGAGGGTAGAGTCTGAGGAAAATAAGAAATGTGCCAGTAACCAACAGGAATTTTACATATTTCATGACTATAGTGTTTGAGTGTATGGGGCAATTATTAAACTTATTTTTATATACTTATAAACTAATTGAATGGTCATATTTCAATAATTCTATAAGGTCAAATTTATGAACATTTTGACAAAACTGATGAAAATGTATGTTGGATGCCGGGCTTGGTGGCGCTGCCTTTAATCCTACACTCGGAGGCAGAGGCAGAGGATCTCTGTGAGTTCAAGGCCAGTCCTGGTCTACAGAGTGAGTTCCAGGAACAGCTGGGCCTACAGGGAGACCCTTTTCAACAGAAGAAAAATAAAAGAAAATGTATTTTTGGAGAACAGCTTGAAATTGGTCATTCTATTCCCTACCCCTCCTATAGTGTAGGGGAATAAACCTGTTAACCACACAAATCTCCGTGTATGTGTGACTTTTCTATTGGAACTTTGAATACTTTTCATTGTTCTGTATACTGAAAGTTTTGACTCTAATATGATCTGAGAATGTTTACTCTGATGTCTTTTGGACATTGTAAATGCCTCCTGTATCCAAATGGTATTCAATTTCCCTTGGTTTGTAAATTTTTTCTAGTATAGATTTTATGTGAATGTAGTTCCTAGGGTTTAGCTTGGGCTCTTATCATCATTCATATGTAAACCATGATGTGTAAATGTTGTGTGTGTGTGTGTGTGTGTGTGTTGTGGGTGTGTAGGTCCTTATAGCAAGGTGCTGAGAATCAAAGAAACGTGAAGGAAAAAAAAAAAAATCTTTCTTCTCTTCAATCAAACGTGTTTGTGCCTGGGACCCTTCTGAGATCTACAGACTTCATAGCATGCCTTTCCTTCTGAGCCATCTCATTGGAAAATCTCACAGCCTTTTATATACTAAAATTACTCCATGACCTTTCTCCACTTCTTATCTCCCTTTGGAGTCACAGAACAGGGTTTCTTCTAGATTCCTAGTACAGTGCTGTTTGTCCCTAATGTACCATCTTCCAACGTAATCTAAGTGGATTTATTCTTAACTGTTTTGCTAGAGACCAATGTGACTTCTAAAGTTGATTTCGTGTGTACACAAATAAAACAGAAATAAAAAGTGGCACATTTTTTATTGATTTGCTGTATTTTTATGTGTAGGAGTGTACTGTCTGCATGTATGTTGGTGAACCTGCATCGTGCAATACCACAGACTTCAGAAGAGAGCGTTGGAATTCCCCTGGAGACTGGAGTTTAAAGATGGTTCTTACCCACAATGTTTGGATGCCGGGAATCAAACCCGAGTCCCTCTGCAAGAGCAGTCAGAACTCTTATCCCATCCGCTGGCCATCTCTCTAGCCTTCAGTTGGAAAATTATGTCATTACAACAGCTCAACACCAAGAAGAGAAAACGAGACAAGTCCTTGTGTAATGAGGTAGGCAAGATGTATATGGACAATTAGTTTCTTCTAACAAACATCTTTTCCAGAAAGTTGAAAGCTATATAGTAAAATGTTAGAGTTCATGGAATATCCACATTGATTCAGAGGTATGTTATTTTAAACTTAGAGATTTGGGCAATTTAGGAACATCTGATATCAACATAAGAACTAAATGTTACAATATAAATTATTGCCCTGCAGGCGGGGATAGATGGCTTAGTAGTAAAGACCACTGGATGCTCTTAGAGAGGACATAGATGGTTCAGTTCCCAGCACCACTGGTGGCTAAAACTCATGTGTCAATTCAGTTCCCAGGAATCCAGCATGTTTGTCTGATGTCCGGTGCATTGCATGACAAATAAGGCTTTACACACACCACAGGGGAATTCATTCTTTCATATAGATATAAAATAATAATAACAAAATAAAATATTTAAAAGTAAAATAACTGTCTACGTGATTCCCCTTTCCCCTAAATAAGTCCTTACGTAGATTTCAACCTTTCCATCTTTGGAATTCCTAGCAGAAGCCAGGAAAATAACATGTTTTCTAACTATACATTATTCACTGTATTATACATAATAGGGAAGGAAGCCAATGAACACTTTTATATCTCGTATTAGAAGTACATCTTGATGGGTCTAGAGAGATAGTTCACCAATTAAAAGCACAGCTGACTCTTGCAAAAGAACCAGATTCAGTTTTCCTGCACCCGTGTGGCATTTAACAACCATCCATGACAGCCATTGTAGGAGATCCGATGACCTCTGAGGGTATGACTAAGGTTTTTTTGAATATTTTATTGAGGTTTTGTGACATTCCAGAACAATATTCTTAATCAAATGTTGGGTACACGCCTCATCCATACCCCTATGTAGTCCTCCTCCAGACTTCAAGCATTCCATCATATACGTAAAGTCTTATGAAGGCTATTTTGATTGTCAGCCTAACTGGATCTAAATGAGATTTTCTTGAGTGGATTACCTCAAGCCCGATTTCCCACTTTTAACATGAGTGACGGAAGCATAGAAAAAGTCACAGCAAAGGGAGCTTTTTCATTTCATATACGGAGATTCATCTTGTTGGTGTGGCATCCTTCTGCTGATAGTAGGACCAACTTCTTCAGATTCTAACAGAAACTGAAGACTAGCAAATCTCAAGAATCCTTCATGCCTTCAGTACCAGACAGGGAATGCTGAGATGTTCAGACTTGAGGACTGACCAACTACCTGATTCTTAGTCCCTCCACTGTGACAAAAAAAAAACAACAAAATTTTTTGATTACTAGGACTCTATAGTGTAATCTCATTTAATAAATCAGTCTAAACCTGTTTTATTTTATCAGTTTCTATTTCTTTAAGGTACTCTTCTAGTGAATGGAATTGCATGACAATGTTTAAACTTACCAAATGCAGGCAGTAAACATAAACATAGATAGAAATAATAATAAAATAGTTTCTAGGTAAAATGCAGGTCGGAGAGAGGTAAAAAAAAGTGCAGTGGTTGAAAGCACTGTCTCCTCATAAAAAGTTCCTGAATTCAGGAGCCAGCAACCATATGGCAGCTAATAACTTCCAGTAACTCCAGGTCTGGGGATCTGAAATTCTATTCTACTATTCCTAGGTTCTAGTAAGTGTTAGCTACTAGATAACTACAATCAGGCCAGACCCACCAGTCGGCTGCCTGTGGTGCATTCCATCACATCCATATAAATGCAACTGTTGTCCACGTGGAAAATATGGGTTAAAGGTTCCTATCTTCACCTTATATCCAAGACCTCATGGAAAATTCCAAATGATAAAAATATCATATGTTGCCTGCAATTTTTCTTTCTGATTCATACTCACGGTGTCTCCAACAGGATTAGTGAAATGGATCTTCTTCAGTAAGGGATACAACTGAAAGACAAGTATTATACAATGGAGTCCACTCATACATTAATTCAGAAAATATGAAGTCCTTATCTCCCCTCATTTTATTTCATCTCTTCTCCCAAATGCAGCTTTACTGAAGGTACTCAGTGGAGTAAAATTAATAGACAAAAATGTCATGTTTGTAAACCACCAGTTCCCTCAGAAGAATCTGACAGAACATATCCAACAAAAGTTAGGGCTTGTACTGAGCTAAGTCTGAACAGAATTTCCTCTTTGATATTCTCAGAGCATCAAGAAGAGAGGTCCTCAAGTCCTACAGTTGAGGAAAAAATCACTAGAGACACTTAGGCAAACTATCTATGAGATTGAACAGCACCTTTCTGGCAGAGGAAAATCAAGGTCCCATCTGGTCATTATTTAAGGCATTCATGAGATAAAGCTACCCAAATTTCAAATATTGAGAACAGGTATATGCTGAGATCCTCTAACAAAAATCTCTGATCTTTCTTGAAAACTGCTGTCTCCCATAGTGCTGTCTTCTCAGGCATTGGGTACCTCCACATCTAGTGGGTTTTTTGGTTTTGTAAACCATTGACCTACTAGGCAGTGAAACAAACTACATACATTCTTCTATTTAGGGAAGTTTTCCAAGGCTACTTGGTAGATCAATTTAAGGACTTTATTGAAACAATGTTTCACCATATAGGCCTGGATGGCCTGGAACTCACAGAGATCCTCTGCCTCATGCGCCTCACAATTGTTGGGATTAAATATGTATACTACCATGAAGGATTTATCTAAGGGATTCTTGAATAATGGGCTGGCGTGATGACTCAGCAGGGGGTTAAGAATCTAGCGGCTCTTGTACAGGACCTGGGATCAAATCCCAGAGCCCAAATACTACATAATAACTGCCCTTAATTCAAATCACAAGATCCAACATGCTCTTCTATCTTCAGAGGGCACACTATATATATGGTACACAACAACTTGCATACGTGCAAGAAAAGATTCAGATGCACAAAATTATTAAAGTTAATTTTTATTTAAATAATATAAGACACATAAAAACAACAAATATAACTTTTGTGTAAGTGTATATGGTTGCTTAACATCAAAAACAAGAATGTTACATTTCTGACAGAAGACACCATACCATGGAAGACACAGTACCTCCCTGGAGTAAGCCTTCATTCTTTTCCCCCTTTCCCTTTCCACCTTGCTGGCTTGGAAATCTATTTGTTGAAGAAGCATCTCATGGAGGGAGTGGGCCACCACATACCCAGCATTGTATATATCATAACTCCCGTCACTGACAGCCAGCTCAGGACTGTGCAGAGTTAACCATTGCAAAGAGGCTGTGGATGAACAGTTCTTCAGTGTCTTACACTTAGATGCTGAGGGTCCACAGTTAAAGTGCATCCATCCCTCTCTTGCCAGAAAAAACTCTGCATATTGAAAGAGGTCAAGTGTCTGTTTTAAAAATAAAATTTTTTAAACCAGAATCTCACCATGGTGATGTGAAAAAGTGAGAGTCCCATGGAAATACTCCAGGGTGAAGTCTCTCTTGCTTGTGGTGACATCCCACTGTGAAGTGATCAGATTCTCTGTGATCCAACAGAAATCCAAGTTCTGAAGCTTACAGCTAATGTAGAGCTCATGTCACCATAAATGACAACAGCACTGGCTGATGAGGTTCATGAGTGTGCTTCGTATATCTTCCAGCTCTTGCCATGTAATAATTGCGTGTTTAGTGGGATCATGTTCACAAAGGCTAAGCAGATTCTGTTTTCTTTTTTTCTTTTTTCTTCCATCTCTCTTCTCAAGTCTGAGAGAAATTGAACACCTTTGTCATCATCTGAGATGGCCAGCCCCACCCAGTTCCAGCTGAAATGAAGCATCAGAGACACCATGGCAAGGGGCAGATTTGTGTCCTTGGGAGCCATCTGGTACACATGGGGAAATTGTTCACGGTCACTCAGGAAGGGATGAAAAGGCCCATAGGCAAGCTAAAGAACAGTCAACAGAGAAGATTTTCTTTTAATTGATGCTTTGTGCATTTCAATAACATCATTTTCCAAAATTCAGTTCACAGGCTATTTATACATTTTTCCCTTTCCTTTCCCCCCTACCCCCACCCCAACCAGATCATGCATTTTTGCCATAACTGTCCTGCATCGTTCGCACAGTTTTTTTTTTCATTTTTTATTTATAAAGTGATGATCCATGAGTACAAAGCATCCTTCATATGAAACCTATACTTCTGCAAGGCTGTTGTGCCCAGAACACCCCAGCCCCACCATCCGGCGGGGGATGAGGGGTTGTGTTTTGTTCAATCAAGTGATCAATGAGTGTCCAACTACATGCTGTAGTTTAACCATTAACCCCAATCGAAGCCCGTACATTCTGCCATGCCCCCTCTACCGCAGAGTGTTCCCTAGGCTTAGAAAAGGGGCACAGGTGATGAGAAGCAAACAGTCCACTCTCTCTGGAGCTGTTTGTCTTGGACTCTGGTCAGTTCTGGCTGTTCCTTTTCATGGGCTGACAGTTTGGCCAGGAATAAACTTTCGATCCTACTAAGGAAGTACAAAACGCAATGAGATATACAGGTATTTAAACAAGCAATAATAGTTTATGGTAGTTTACTTTGGAATAGACACATATGGTTGGATGGTAATGTTTAATCTATAATTATATTTTTTTTCCTGGTTAATTATGACAGGGTCTTAGTGTGGTTTATAACTTCTCCTAACCTATAGAGGATGTTAGCTTGGGCATCAGCTGTGGGTTAATTCCTCCAAGGAGAGAGCCAATACCAATTAAGGATTTGGGATATACAGAGGCATATAGCTGCTTCTGGCTGCACAGGTATTTCCAGGCAGGTGAAGGTGGTAGCTGGTGCTGATGGGGGTGGAGTCTTGCTATGATTCAAGGAGACCCGATTTGCTTTATTGGTTAAGTTGCCTTTGGTAACACTCTCTGGTAATTCCAAGAGCCATCTGTACCTTGCATTGTGGTCTCAATACATCTTCCCATGTTAATGTCACATCTTCGACAGCAGGGCCTTATCGCCGCTCTTCTTGCAGGTAATCCCAGTTTTAGAGGCAAGGAGCCTTAACCTTTTGTGGGGGGCTTTGGATCCCCTGGCCAACTCTCCTTGGTAGAATAATCCATTGCTGATGTCAGAGCTCCGTATTGATAATATTTGCTTAAGTGCATAGCTTAAGGACTTTAGTATATATTTGGTTTATAGAGAATAATCCTTTCCATATTTCCTATGTCTATTAGTCACTTAAAAGAAAGGCAGTTTTTTACTGGTTTTATAAGAAAATACCTCTATAATAGTTGGCTTTTTCTCTCCAATTTACAGTTGGAGAACGACCTCATCATCAAATCATATTTTCCTTGTTCTATGGTGGGAAGGAAAGAAAGTCCCTCTCGTCTCGTATTAAAAACTTTGGTGGGCAAAAGTGGCACCCCAGAATGGTAAGTTTTTTTGACTCATTATAAATAGTTGTTACAGGGAGGATCCACAGAGGGGTTTTGATGTTTGTAGTAATCTGAGACTTTTCTTCCTTCTGATTTTCAGACAGGTCAATCTTTCATTGGCACTTTCTGGTACAATCCTACTCAATGCAAAGCTGTAATCTTTTCTTTCTCCTTGTATCTTTTTCGTTTCTCTATCTCTCTTTCTCTTCTTTTCTTTGCGCGAAACATTAATCCCCCCCCACCCGGGGGTTAGTATCTGTAAAGAGAAAAAAACACTGGTGGCGGAAGGGAAGAAAATTGAAATTACAAATTGGTGGTTTAAATATAAGTGAGTATTCGGGGACAAGGTGGGTAAAAGGCGATGGGAAAAGGAGGTATAAGAGAAATAGTGGAAAAAGGGAGAGGGGGGGGGCAGGGATATATCCATTGTTCGCAGTAGGTCGTGAGCTCGCTATGTGTGATGGGCAGATGCAAACCATGTTCAAGCCCTTTATATAGTTTACCAAACTAAAATTGGAAAATCTGAGCAACAGGAGAGCCTGCAAGGCCCCCAATACACTGAAACATACCAAAATTACACACTCCTTTCCTTCCTCTCTGTTTTTTTTTTTTTTTTTTTTTTTTTTTTATTTGTTATTTTTAATATTTGAAATGCAAGGTTTTTGACAAAAAGGGTTTCATATCTAAACAATCAAATGCAAAAAATAAACATAACACATACACAATAAACACAAATCAATCAAAAAAACAAATACCTATCTGTATATGCCCCACGCTTATATTTTTTAAGCAATGAGTCTCACGCCAGAAGACCGTGATGTTAGTAATATAATAACCTATAAGGGTGGAATAAAAAGGCACAGATTTCAAACATCAAATTCCCACACATGCTTATTTTGTGTGACTAGATAATGAAAGTAACAATTGAGAAGCAAACTTAATTTTTACAGTAAATCATCTTGTAGAATGAAAGATAATGCTACAAGATGATAATGTACAATAGAAACATTATAGAGAACATTTGTATGTGCAAATCCAAAAGTTATTGATATCTCCACAGATTTTATGTAAAACAAATTGGACAACAGCGAGTTACATCGCCATTTAACTCAGACGCATTACCGTTTTTATCAGAGTAGAGCCTGTAAACCAATGTTGTTTAAGATACACATATTTACTTTTATTGTTTTTTAATTTTTTATTAATTTTATTTTATTTCTCTATGTGTAAATGAATGTACTGTGTGCAGGCAAGTCTGTGCACACGTGTCATGGCAATGCCGCGGGAGGCAGAAGAGGGTGTCGGATTCCCCTGGAATGAGTTCTCCTGGAAACTGGAGTTTCAGACGTTCTTGGCCGACATGTGGGTGCTGTGGATAGAACACAGGTCCTCTGTAAAGCGGACGGCAACTCTTAACCAACTAGGCCATCAACTCCAGCCACACATATTATTACTTTTACTAAAGATACATACAAGAAGTCCACTCCTGATATTCCATGTACAGAAGTGTCCGGGACACAACTCGGATCTTGTTAGTCTCTGATCTCATATCAATTATAATTGTGTTGCATCAATCGCCTGATGCTCACCTGTGTCCCTCTCCTGCCACTCCCTCCTCCCAATTCAACATTTCGGTCTGTTTTCTGATGCAGGCTTTCTGTTCTTGTTTACTTCAATACTAATTCAACCCGTTCAACGGAAGGGAAAGGATCATACATAATCACAGGTTCCTAGTTTGTATTTATCTGATCACAACATCGCCTACAAACATATCAGCACTTGCGTCACTGTGCGCGGATCTTCATCTGTGCTCCCATCCTGCGACATGTTGCAAAGACTCGACTAATATGTGATTCTGCATCTTGGCAGAGACACGGGAGATATGGCGGCGGGGGACATGTGTGTGAGCTGTGTAGTAGTGCTGTTGTGCTGGGGGGGGGGCGGGGTGGGGGGGCACAGAACACGTGAGTGCAGGCGGTGAGGCTACGAAGCTATAGAGTGTGTCTGTGTGTGTCATGTGTGTGCGCGCGTGTGTGTGTGGGAGAAAGAGAGGAGAATGAAAGGGGGAGGGGGGGGGGGGGGGGGAGGAGGGGGAGAGGAAGGAAAAGAAGAAAGGGGGGGGGGGAGGGGTAGGTGGAGAGCGCGGGGGAGCAGCGGGGGGGGGGGGGGGGGGGGGGACCCGCGTGGGGGGGGGTAGAACGCCATTGTATACATGTGCAGAGGACATTTTGCGGTGCGCTATCCACTCGGTCAGTTGAGGGGCACCTGGGCGCGTTCCGAGCCTTGTTGCTTCAAGTCCGCTATTGTGAGACAGAGCTGCAACTAAACTAGCTGAGCGTGTATCTTGCAGGGATGTGTCTCTGCTGGGGAAATACCCAGGAGGTATGACTGGGTCCAATGGAAGGCTCATTTTGAAGACTTCTAAAGGTTCTCCACACTGGCTTTTTCCATACGGCTATAAAAGTCACGATTCCACCAACAATGGATGAGTGTTTCCCCCTTTCCCCACAACCTCTCCAGCACGTGGGATCGTCGTATTTCCCTGAAGACCGAATCCATAAGCCAGTCCCTTATAGGATAAGATGGTAATCTCAAAGTGAGTGGTAAATTTGCCATTTTCCGTAACTATCACAGCGATTGTTGAACAACTTCTTCTTATTCGGTTAAACACTTCTTAAGTTGTTTCCCGGCATCTCTAATTCCTCCGCTGTGAAGTCTCTATTCAAGATCTTTGCTCCCGTCTTATGAGTGATTCATTTGTTTTCTTTCTCTTCTTTGTTTTTGAGTAACTTATATAAACGGTAAATTTAATGCCCCCCCCTTGTCAGATGTATTGCAAGTGAAGTGTTCCCTCCTCTTCCTCCCTTTCTGTTGGTTTTCTCTTCAACTCCTTTATTGTTTCTTTTGATGTAAGAAACTTTTGAGTTTATGAGGTCCATTTGTCAATTGGCTATCTTATTTTTCTTGTGCAGGGCAGCTGCGGTCTGATGTAGGAAGTCTTTCCTATGCCTAGTGCTTTGTAGTCTGCTGCCAAGTTTCTCCTCTATCACCTCAGAGTTTGGGGTTTCCACGTGAGGTCTGGTTCCACGGGAATGTGACCCCGATGTACAAGGTGAGGGTAGGGGTTTCACTTTGTCATTGTCTTTACAAGTGGTGTCCAGTTTTTGGTTGCCAACATGCCAACAAAAAAACAACCAACTTACTGAAGAGTTCTGTCCGTGTCCCCTATACTCACTTGGTCTTTTGTCTTTGCTTTTTTCCTCCATTGTGGGGTATGTCCCGTCTGGTTATTCTTTACTCCTTTGTCTTCTCCTTCCTCCAATTGTGGCCTTGCCTTCCTCTTCGTCCTGGCTTGTGCCATCCGTCCTTCTTCGTGGGTGCCCCCTTATCAAATATGAGGTGGCTGAAATTGTATGAGCTTGGATGGATCTTCAAGTTTATTCCATTTGGTCAGCTGGTCTGTTTTTGGGTTTTGGTGCCAGTACCAGCTGTTTTTTTAAATGACTATAAAGCCCTGTAGTATAGTTGGTTGATGGAAAATATATACTGAAATAAGTTTGAAAATGTGTCTGGTATATAGAAGTCCACCCTGTATTGCTCTTTTCACTCAGGGGTTCTGCTTTGGGCTATTCGGGGTCTTTTGTTTTTCCAAATGAAATTGAAGGATTTTTTTTCCAAGCATGTGGAAGAAACTCTTGGGAATTTTGATTGGGATTGCATTAAACTGTACACTAGGTTTGGGTAGGATGGACATTTTTACTATATATTTATTTTCCCAATCCATGAGCATGGGAGGGTTTTTGTCCATCTTCTGATGTCCTTCCTCAATTTCATTTTTCAAGGGGTTTAAAATTTTTGTTTGTAGAGATCCTGGTGTCTTTGTTAGGTTTTGTTCCTAGGTTACTTTATTGTTTTTTGAGGCTTGTGAGTTTATTGTGAGTGGGAAGGTCTCATTGAGGTCCTTCGTCTTTCAGTTGCATGTTGTTGGTGTAAAGAAAGGCTACTATTTTTTTTTTTTTTTTTTTTAGGTTATTTTTGTATCTTGCCACTTCACTGAAACTATTATTTGTTTATAGGAGTTTTCTGGTGGAGTTCTTAGCATCCCCTTAGGTAGACAAATCCATATAATCAGCAAAAAGGGGATAGCTTGACTGTCCCTCTTTTCCAATTAGAACTCCGTTAAATAATAATTTCCGTTTTTCGTGACTTTATTGCCCTGCAAGGGTTTCCGGCCAGCACTATAATGAAAAGGAGTGGGTGACAGGGGGGGGGCAGCCCTTGCCGAGTTCCTACTCTTAAAGGGAATGCCACTGTCGCTTCCCCATTTAGATGATATTGGCTGTGAGTTTCCTGTATACATGGAGGCATTGAGGAATGATCCCTCCAGACCCATTCCCTCCCGTCCAGACTTGAAATGAAGGGAGGCGGGATTTTGTCAAAGGCTTTTCTGCATGTCTATTGAGATGATGGTGTGGTTTTGTCCGACAGCCACATTTATATGTTTGATGATGTTTTTTATTGATTTTTGTATGTTAATCCATCCCTGCATCTCTGGTAGGAATCACGACTTGGTCATGGTGGAGGATCTTCTTGATGTGGGTCTGTATGCCGTTTGGCCAGAATTCTGAATTCTGTTTAGAATTTTGGCATCTGTGGCTCAGTAGGGATATGGGCTATAGTTCTCCCTGTTTTGGTTGTATCTTTCCCTGTTTTTGGTAGTAGCATGATGCTGGATTCATAGAAGGAATTCTGGGAGAACTCCCCCTCCATTTGTAGCCTTCTAAACAATTTTGAGTAGCAATGGTTATAAAACCTCTTTAAATATTTTATAAAACTCTGCCATGAAACCATCTGGGCCCTGGGGGCAATTTTTTGTTGGGAGGCTACTTATTATGTTTTTGATTTCTTCCTGTACTATTATTCTATTTAGGCTGTCGATCTCTTCTTGGGTGAGCGTTGTGATTCCCAGGATTTCAGATATTCATCCATTTCTTTCTTTTACGGCTTATCAAACTTAGTAGAATATAAGTTTTTGAAGTATTCCCCCCCACCCCCCCCCATATGATTGTCCTGAATCTTTTCACTATCTGTTATAATATTTCCACTTTCGTCACAGATATTATTGATTTGGAGTTGTTCCCAGCGTTTTTTTTTTTTAACTGGGTTAGAGGTCTTCTATCTATCTTGTTTATCCATCTCAAAGAACCAACTTTTGGATTCGTGATTTTTTTGTATGGTTGTTGTCTTTGTTTCTATTTCAAGTGAATCGGCCCCTCATCTGATTTTTGTTATTCTTCGTTGGCTGCTCCTTTAGTGTTCATTTGGTGTTGTCTCTTAAGTGTTTTAAGCTGCAGTGATAGATTCCTTTTCCAACTTGTGCTCTTTCTCTGTTTTTTAATGAGGCATTTAAGAGCTATAATTTCCCTCTTAGGACTGCTTTTAAAATTTTTTTTTTTTTTTTTTTTTTTTTTTTTTTTTTTTTTTTTTTTTTTTTTTTTTTTTTTTTTTTTTTTTTTTTTTCTTTATTTCTTCCTTAACCATTCATATTCAGGAGAGTGTTGTTTAGTCTCCATGTGTTCCTGTATATTGTAGGATTTATTCTGGTGTTGAGAATTGAGTTTTTATTGCACTGTGGTCTGATAGAATGCATGAATTAATTTCAATCTTTTTATATTGTTTGTAGAGTTTTTTTTCCTGTGTCCCAGGTATATGGTCTATTTTGGAGATGTTCCATGTTAGGGTAGGCTGAATAGAAAGTGTATTCTCTGTGTTTGGGTGAAATAGTAGATAGATGTCTGTGAGATCCAATTGGTGTTTGGTGGTCCATTTAGGTCAGATGTCTCTCTGTTTTTTATATCCTTTGGTCCTGTTGACCTGTCCAGGGGACTTAATGGGGTATGAAGTCCCCTACTATGTAGTGTGCTGGGGTTAATCCGTGCCTTGATATCCTGAAGAGTTGGTCTTTATAAAGTTTGGTTGCACCAGTATTTGGGCATAGAGATTTATGATTGGGAAATCTTCATCATCAATTGTTTCCGTTAATAAAGAGGTAATGGCCCTCGTTGTCTCTTCTTGGATTTCTTTTTGGCTTGAAATCTATTTTTTGTCTGGATATTAGAATAGCCACACGCCCGGCACACCCGCTTTCTTTTTGGCCATGTATAGCTTGGAAATAATTGTCCTTCCATCTTCACAATCCTTCGTCATTAAGTTGGTGCCTAGCCTTGAAATGGAGGTGGGGTTTCTTGTAGACAGCATATAGAGGGGTTTTGGTTTTCCTAATCCATTCTCCCAGTCTATGCTTTTTTGGATTGGGGAAGTTTAGCCCATTAATATTTAAGGTTTATAGTTGAAAGATAGAGTGTTGCTTACTTTCACTTTATTTTCCATTTGGATTTCTAGCCTCTGATGGTGCTCCATGGGTATGTTTTTTAATTGGTTTCTTTTCCTAGGTGTATTGAGGATTGTTGCTCCTTTCTTTCTTCGGCCCTTTGAATTGTTTCAAGTATTTAGGCGGAGGTTGGTTTTCCCAGACATGTATTCTAACATATTGTTTATGTCATGGAAGATTTTTCCTCTCCTTCAAAACTATAGTCGACATTTTTGCTGGGAATAAAGTATTCTGGGTTGGCATCTATTTTTCCTTAACACTGGGAATGCTTTGCTCCTGTCTTGCTTCTGTCTTTGCTTTTCAAATGGTTTCAGGTGAGAAGTCAGTTGTAATTCTGATGGGTTTTTTTTTTTTTTTTTTTTTTTTTTTTTTTTTTTTTTTTTTTTTTTTTTTCAGAATTTTGTCTTTGGTTGGGCATCTAGCATTTTAACTATGAAGGGCATGGGGTGTGTTTATTTGTCTGATCTTGGTTCTATTTGGGGTCCTAATGTATTGTATGGGTTGTCTATTTTAGGTTTTGGGGAAATTTTCCATCTATTATTCTGTTGAAGATCTTTTTTTTTTTTTTTTTTTTTTTTTTTTTTTTTCTTCCTCCTCTTCCTTATTCCTATGATGGGAAGGTTTGATCTTTCATAGTGTCCCCATATTTCCTGGATTGTTCCACTTGTGTGTATTTTTAAATTTTTCATAATGTCTTTTAATTTGAGCTTTTTAATTGCGTGTGTAATCTTCCAGATCTGATATTCTTTGTTCGGCTTCCTCCATTCTNAGTAGACAGTCTGAATGGTGCTGGTAAACACTCGCAGCTTGTTTCTTGTATATAGGTATGTGATATAACTCCTGCCTTCTGGAAAGCTATCAATCAGGATATGGGGGTCTGGGAAACAAGACAAACTGCTCTGAATGTAGTGACAATTACAAAAACAGAGGGAGAAGAAATATGCCTCCTCCCTCCAGAATGCAATTTGCAATGCACCCCTTACTCTGAACCTATCATCAGAAATGATATAACTCCCTTCCATAAACATTGAAGCCCACTCACAGGCCAAAATAACACATCACTGCTACAATTTGGGGCCAATGAGAAAAACCCCAATCCACTGCTTACATGGGAAAAGGGTTTGCTTGTCTTCCCACAGATGGAGACACCCCTATTCCCAAACTTCCAACAAGTAGCATTCAAGAAATGGATCGGGGCCTACCAACAGAGGAGCTGACCTGTGGGTGTTTGTGCCTGTCCTTTTGGACTAGTGCCCTACTTCTAAAGTTTCTCTTGTGGTTAAATAAAATGTATTGATAGATAAAGGCTTCAATAACAGCTGTGGGCTACTCTACCAGGATCTGTTGGCCAGGGAGGCTCTAAAGGTCCCCAAAACAAAGGTCATTTGTCTAAAACTTTGGATGCACACACGAAATGGACAGTAAGACCCTATTGCTGAAGACAGAATGTGATATGAGCATGAGAAAAAATAGTATGTTGAGACCCTGCACTGCAAATTGACATCTGACTTTCATGGTCCCAGCAATCACTATGAAAATGGCTGGAAAGAAGTGGTCTCTGAAATTCTACTACAGAACTCGTGTGTTGCACTTTTTCATGCCAAAGAAGATGTAGTGAAAAAGTGGCCTCCCGGTAAATGTACATCCCGGGGAAAAAATGCAATTGGTTCTACAGCCCACTCCCTGTGGGGGTAGGATGCACAGCTGATATTGCAGGCTTGGTGCACCCTATTATCATGAGAGTTTATAGGCCATATTAGAAAGTTATCGCCATCCCTTTGTTAAAGAGCTATAATACCCCAACAAAGATACCATCCAAGCATATGTGTTTATGTCCATACTGTAACTTCTTATAATGGGTAATATTTGTTTCTATCTTTGTTTTACTACTATAATTAAAAGGAAACTCCTAAATGAACCACCAGTCTGTTAACAGCACCTAGACAGACCCAATAGTTTGATGTGTCACCTCAGAGAAAATACGTTTATTCCTATCTTTCACTCTCTCTTTCCCTCTCTTCCAAAGCCCAGGAACTGTCAAGGAAGAGGGCTGTGTGTCAGATTGTAAGGGAAAAAGAAGGAGGTGAAATTGTGAAATCACAACAAACTGGACTTTTATTTGATCAGCATGTTTGTGTATGCAAATGGCTCCAACTGGACTTGGGGACCCTGTGGTGAACAATAATTGAAGTCAGATGTTTACTAATTGGATATCACTTCTATTTATTGCCTGTGTTTACTAACTGGTTGAATAAAAAATTGCAAAATCTAACAAAACGTAATAAAGTATTTAAAGGGGGACAAAAGGGAATACTGATTCACTATAGGTGGGAGTGTACATTAGAACAACTGCTATGGAAATCTATACGGAATTTCATCAAAAAACTAGACATAGATATGATGTATGATCCAGCTATATGACTCCTGGGAATATACCCAAAGTTCTCTCTACCTTACTACATTTATATTTGCTCGTCTGTGTTCATGGTTGCTCTAGAAATGCAAACAGCCTAGATGTCCATGAACTGATGAATGGATCATGAAAGAGTAATTCCTATCCACAATGGAATAATATTCTGCTGTAAGGAAAAATGAAATTCATAAGTAAATGGATGGAGTTGGAAATAATTCTGTGAGGTTAACTCAGACCCATAAAGACAAATGCCACATGGTCTCACATGTGCATGCAACTTTTAAATCTTTAGATGTGATGTGTGTGTGTGTGTGTGTGTGTGTATGTGTGTGTGTTTAAATGTAAGTATCTTTAGAAGTCATGAGACTAATTAGGGGCATGGGGACTGTTTGGAGTGAGGGGGTGCAGTGTTTGTGGTATGAAGACAGAAAGGTAAATACTGGACAGGAAGGGTTAAATGCACTGGGGACTAAGATAGCTGGTTAGAGGAGAGAGAATGCAGAGGGATTTAACACTAAACAGTTTGAAATGTTTTTATGGAAACTTATTCCTATAGATTCTTCCTAAAATATGAATATAAAAGGAATTTAAATGGAGTTACCTTATTATAGGGAACAATACCTCTTTGACATAGTTTATCAAGTGAAATGCTTGGTGCCAGATATGACTTACTTCTGTGTGACATGTTGGACAGGGGTTTGGTAAGTTCCAAAAATAATACAGACAATGTCATTGCACTTAGTTACCCTGCAGAACTTGTTAATATGAATCTATTGCTGAAGACACCACATGCTTGAATCCTAAAACATGAAATCAAGCTGGTTGTGTCCTGGAGCTTTATCCTTCTGTTTACCTTTCATACTGTTAAGAAGTTATATGCATGCTACCACAGGAGAAATGTCACCAACAGTCTTACACAGCTGCGAACCCTATGAGTTACAACAACTGGCTTGGTATCTGTTTCCACTGATGCATTAGCGGAATGAATATTATGAAAGAAATCAACCACTTTTGAAATTAATTTATGGCACACTCCACAAGGCAGAACTTGGGCATTGTAGCATTAAATGGACTAAAAATGCAAGACTCGCTAGGCCATAGGCCCTAAGAGGGAAACTAATACTAGTTATTATTCTGCCAAATGTACAGTATTAAATTGCTTCCCAATAACTTATCATATTCCCATAAATTAGTGCATCTCTACCCTCATCAGAGAAGCTTCTTTGTTCAATAGACAGTCATTAAGATAGAGATCAATAACTGGTCAACATTTGGAGACCATCTCTTATTAGAGATGTTAGAGGTCTCAGTTCTAATTCAGACATCTCTAGCACATCCACTCCTCCCAAGGCTCAGGGATCATCATGGAAGAGGAAACAAATTGTTGTAAGAGACAGAGGTAATGGATGACAGCATTGACACAGTATTTGCTGAACATGACAGAGCCAGTACATGCATGAACTCACAGCTGCTATGATGACTTCTATGAAATCTGCACACAATGAAGCCAGCCACTCACAATTCCAGCCTCAATGATAGAGGGACTTATGATGTCCCATCTCTTGCTAAAGAGCTGTTAACAATTGATGGCTGCTGGTGAGTGTGAGTCAGTTTCCTTCAGGAATGAGGAAAATAAGAAACTAAACATGGTCCTGTAGATGGTCTTACACCATACATATACTAGCAGCACAAGTGGACTTGGAATTTTTTTTCACACACACACACAAATTTTGTTTTACAAAAGGAATACAATTTCTATTTCATAGACATCTACCAATCTCAAACAATGCAGCACTCAGGAGAGTTGCACACAATGAATGCTCTGGTTCATCTATCTCCACCTCCTGGGATTATAGGGTTGTGCCATCAGTTTCAGGATCAAACCCAAGGCTCTATGCATGCAAGCACTCTACCACCTAAGTTGCTTGCCTGACCTATAAATACTCTGTAAACAGTATCTTTGGTATATACCAAAGTAATTAGAACTTCCGGCACCCAGAAATTCCTACAGGTATACAACTTTTCCATCCATGAGAGCAGAAATTCCATTTCTTGTCAGCTTAGCCCAGAGCCTGCATTCAGCACTGCTCACAGGTACAGGTTTGTTGACTGACTTGTGATCAGATGAACTGATACACTTTTTTTTTACAATCACCCACTTTCACAACACATGGACAGATTGAGCTATTTCACAAGAACATCTTGGGTGCAAATTAAAAGTTATCAACTTCAATGTCATGAGCAGTCACGGCAGTCTGGAGTTCATCTTCACCTCTTTTTAAATATAGTATATGTAGCAAATTCCCCAAAAATATTTTGCCAGAATTCCCCTGCCTCATTTTTAAAACTCAGGCACACCATAAGAAATATGTAATACATATGTCTCTGATTCATTTTTACCCAGTTCATCAAAATGCTGTTTTCATATTAAATGTCAAAATGCCATTTATGTCTTTATATATGAGCCCTTTTAAGTTGTTATTTTTTTTTTTTTT
>VZQC01001007.1:118865-157617 GCA_009823505.1 Rhizomys pruinosus | reverse complement strand
TCATCATCATCATATTCCTCCTTGTTCTATGAAGGAGAGTTAAGAAAATCTCTCATATTAAAACTTTGCAGCACCTAGAAGGTAAGTTTCATTAGGACTCATTATAAATAGTTGTTAGAAGTAGGATCCACAGAGGGGTTTGATGCCTTTAGCAGTCTGATGCTTTTCTTCCTTTCAATGTTTAGACAGGCCAACCTTTCTGCTGGCACTTCCTGGTATGTCCTACACAATGCAAAGCTGTGTCTTTTCTTTCTCAGCCATTAAGTTGGTGACGTTTTTACCTGTGGACTTGGAATTTCATAGAGGACTTGGAATTTTATAAAGAGAATGCATGAAGCTGGGCGTGGTGGTGCACACCTTTAATCCTAGCACTTGGAAGGCAAAGGCAGGCAGATCTTCGTGAGTTCAAGGCCAGCCTGGTCTACAGAGTGAGTTCCAGGACAGCTGGGGCTACAGGGAGACCCTGTCTCAAAAAGACCAAAAAAATTAAATTAAATTAAAAAAAAATAAAGAGAATGTATGAATTGAAGGGTAAATTTTGGGTGAGTGTAGGAGAGGAATTGGAAAGCAGGGATTGATCAGTGGGTATATTCAAAACATGTTATAAGCATGCATGAAACTCTCCGATGATGAAAAAGAAATAAATATTAGTAATGTTGCTTAGCTTGCCTTACAACTAGGTACTTGATGGCAGCATCCACAAATGAGGGATACCATTCATTTGTTTTCCTGGGACTGTGATACTTCACTCAAAATAATAGCTTCTAATTCCATCCATTTACCTGCAAAGTTCATGACGTCATATTTCTTTACTGCTGCATAGAATTCCATTGTCTAGATGTAACACATTTTCTCTAGCCACTCATCAGTTGAGGGGCACTTGGGTTGCTTCCAGCTCTTCGCTATTGTGAAGAGAGCTGCAGTAAACATGGCTGTGCATGTGTCTCTGTGATGGGATGAATCTTGTGGGTATATATTCAGGAACGGTATGACTGGGTAAGGTGACAAGCTCATTTTGAGTCTTTTAAGGGTTCTCACACTACTTACCATAGTGGTTGTATGAGTTTACATTCCCACAAGCAGTGTATGAGTGTTCCTCTTTCCCCACAACCTCTCCAGCATTTGGTATCATTTGTTCTCTTGATCATAGCCAGTTTTATTGGACTGAGATGATATCTTAACGTGGTTTTAATTTCCATTTCCTTAATTATATTAGTAAATCATGTAATATAGGTCTTCTGTCACTTTCCTACATCTTTTCTCAACAACTATCCCTACCTTCTTTTAAAATAGCTTATTATAGTTTATTTGTTACATTTTATTATGATTATGTTATGTGTATGAGTCTATTGCTTGCATGTAGGTAAGTGCACCCATTTTGTGCAATGCCCAGGGAGGTCAGAAGTTGGTGTCAGATGAGCTGCACTGGAGCTATGGATGGAAGTCACCATGTAGGGATGGGAATGGAATATGGGCCCTCTGTAAATGCACTCAGTACACTTAACCACTGAACCAACTCCCCACTCCCTATCCCTAACTTCCTTAATTTCAGATAACACTGAACCTTTTATAAAATGCTGTTCCGATATTACATGAAGTTTTATTTCCTCATATGAGGTAATTTCTAACAAATTTACCAAAAATAACTACCACTCCAGTTACCTATTGTACTATCAATATCATTAGCTTAAAAGAAAAGGACCATCCTAAACACATAAACTCCAAAACTTACAACCTCTCACAGGTTCCTTTGCATGGGCTTAGAGCATCCTTTTCACTACCCTGAATTCTCATCTTTATGGTGCCTTCCCTACTGACTTGTAGGCTACATGATTGCACAAAATATCACATTCATCCACTGCTATACCAAGAGGATGCCAAACACCATAAAACACATATTTAGACTGATGTGGTGTTAAAAACTTTTAATCCCAGCATTTGAGAAGCAAAGGCAGGTGTAACCCATGAGACTGAGTCCAGCCTGGTCTACATATTCAGTTCCAGGCCAGCTAGGGCTACAGGGCGTCTCAAAAAGACAAAAAAATGAAATAAAAAGAAAACGATTGATTTCATCACTGCAGTTTCCTTCAAGATCCTTGTTGCAGGCCTGGGGTTTAAATAAATCTAAATAATTTCTCTCTGCAGCTCATACTCACCAGTCTCATTGGAAATCTCATTCTCTGGACAGGGGATACAATCAAAACAACAGATTGCCTTTCCCTCTTGTTGGGATTTTCTGAATCCAGGACTGCAAGCAACACTACATGCAGAGGGTAGAGTCTGAGGAAAATAAGAAATGTGCCAGTAACCAACAGGAATTTTACATATTTCATGACTATAGTGTTTGAGTGTATGGGGCAATTATTAAACTTATTTTTATATACTTATAAACTAATTGAATGGTCATATTTCAATAATTCTATAAGGTCAAATTTATGAACATTTTGACAAAACTGATGAAAATGTATGTTGGATGCCGGGCTGTGGTGGCGCATGCCTTTAATCCTAGCACTCGGGAGGCAGAGGCAGGAGGATCTCTGTGAGTTCAAGGCCAGCCTGGTCTACAGAGTGAGTTCCAGGACAGCTGGGCCTACAGGGAGACCCTGTCTCAAAAAGACAGAAAAAATAAAAGAAAATGTATGTTGGAGAACAGCTTGAAATTGATCATTCTATTCCCTACCCCTCCTATAGTGTAGGGGAATAAACCTGTTAACCAAACAAATCTCCGTGTATGTGTGACTTTTCTATTGGAACTTTGAATACTTTTCATTGTTCTGTATACTGAAAGTTTTGACTCTAATATGATCTGAGAATGTTTACTCTGATGTCTTTTGGACATTGTAAATGCCTCCTGTATCCAAATGGTATTCAATTTCCCTTGGTTTGTAAATTTTTTCTAGTATAATTTTATTGAATGTAGTTCCTATGGGTTTAGCTTGTGTTCTTAGCATCATTCATACGTAACCATGATGTGTAAATGTGTGTGTGTGTGTGTGTGTGTGTGTGTGTGTGTGTAGGTCTTATAGCACTGTGCTTAGATATCAGAAGAAAACTTGAAGGAATCAGTTCTCTTCTTCAACCGTGTTTGTGCCTGGGACCCTTCTGAGATCTACAGACTTCATAGCATGCCTTTCCTTCTGAGCCATCTCATTGGAAAATCTCACAGCCTTTTATATACTAAAATTACTCCATGATCTTTCTCCACTTCTTATCTCCCTTTCGAGTCACAGAACAGGGTTTCTTCTAGATTCCTAGTACAGTGCTGTTTGTCCCTAATGTACCATCTTCCAATGTAATCTAAGTGGATTTATTCTTAACTGTTTTGCTACAGACCAATGTGACTTCTAAAGTTGATTTCGTGTGTACACAAATAAAACAGAAATACAAGTGGCAAATTTTTTATTTATTTCTGTATTTTTATGTGTATGAGTGTACTGTCTGCATGTAGGTTGGTGAACCTGCATCGTGCAATACCACAGACTTCAGAAGAGAGCGTTGGATTCCCCTGGAACTGGAGTTAAAGATGGTTCTTAGCCACCATGTTGGTGCCGGGAATCAAACCCGAGTCCTCTGCAAGGGCAGTCAGCACTCTTAACCTCTGAGCCATCTCTCTAGCCTCATTGGAAAAATTTATATCATTACAAACAGCTCAACACCAAGAAGAGAAAACGAGACAAGTCCTTGTGTAATGAGGTAGGCAAGATGTATATGGACAATTAGTTTCTTCTAACAAACATCTTTTCCAGAAAGTTGAAAGCTATATAGTAAAATGTTAGAGTTCATGGAATATCCACATTGATTCAGAGGTATGTTATTTTAAACTTAGAGATTTGGGCAATTTAGGAACATCTGATATCAACATAAGAACTAAATGTTACAATATAAATTATTGCCCTGCAGGGCTGGGAAAGATGGCTTAGTAGTAAAGACCACTGGATGCTCTTACAGAGGACATAGGTTCAGTTCCCAGCACCCACCTGGTGGCTAAAACTCATGTGTCAATTCAGTTCCCAGGAATCCAGCATGTTTGTCTGATGTCTGTGGGCATTGCATGACAAATATGCATTTACATACACACAGGGGAATCATTCTTCATATATATATAAAATAATAATAACAAATAAAATATTTTAAAAGATAAATAACATGTCTACATGATTCCCCTTTCCCCTAAATAAGTCCTTACGTAGATTTCAACCTTTCCATCTTTGGAATTCCTAGCAGAAGCCAGGAAAATAACATGTTTTCTAACTATACATTATTCACTGTATTATACATAATAGGGAAGGAAGCCAATGAACACTTTTATATCTCCAGTATTAGAAGTACATCTCAGGGGTCTAGAGAGATAGTTCACCAATTAAAAGCACAGCTGACTCGCAAAAGAACCAGATTCAGTTCCCTGCACCCGTGTGGCATTTAACAACCATCCATGACAGCCATTGTAGGAGATCCGATGACCTCTGAGGGTATGACTAAGTTTTTGAAATATTTTTATTGAGCTTTTGTACATTCCATACAATATTTCTTAATCAAATTTGGGTACCCTCCCTCATCCATACCCCTATGTAGTCCTCCTCCAGACTTCAAGCATTCCATCATATACGTAAAGTCTTATGAAGGCTAATTTTGATTGTCAGCCTAACTGGATCTAAATGAGATTTTCTTGAGTAGATTACCTCAAGCCCGATTTCCCACTTTTAACATGAGTGACGGCAGGCCATAGAAAAGTCACAGCAAAGGGGAGCTTTCATTTCAGATACCGGAGAGTTCATCTTGTTGGTGTGGCATCCTTCTGCTGATAGTAGGACCAACTTCTTCAGATTCTAACAGAAACTGAAGACTAGCAAATCTCCAAGAATCCTTCAGGCCTTCAGTACCAGACAGGGAATGCTGAGATGTTCAGACTTGAGGACTGACCAACTACCTGATTCTTAGTCTCTCCACTGTGACACAACAAATTTTGGATTACTAGGACTCTATAGTGTAATCTCATTTAATAAATCAGTCTAAACCTGTTTATTTTATCAGTTCTATTTCTTTAATGTACTCTTACTAGTGAAATGGGCATTGCATGACATGTGTGTACTTACACACATGCAGGCAGTAAACACATAAACATGAAGTAAAATAATGAATAAAATAATTTTCTAGGTAAAATTCAGGTCGGAGAGATAGTGCAGTGGTTGAAAGCACTGTCTCCTCATAAAAAGTTCCTGAATTCAGGAGCCAGCAACCATATGGCAGCTAATAACTTCCAGTAACTCCAGGTCTGGGGGAGTTACTATTCTATTCTACTATTCTAGGATTCTAGTAGTGTTATCTACTAGATAACTACAATCAGGTCAGACCCACCAGTCGGCTGCCTGTGGTGCATTCCATCACATCCATATAAATGCAACTGTTGTCCACGTGGAAAATATGGGTTAAAGGTTCCTATCTTCACCTTATATCCAAGACCTCATGGAAAATTCCAAATGATAAAAATATCATATGTTGCTTGCAATTTTTCTTTCTGATTCATAGTCACAGTGTCTCCAACAGGATTAGTGAATTGGATCTTCTTTAGATAGGGGTACAACTGAAAGACAAGTATTATACAATGGAGTCCACTCATACATTAATTCAGAAAATATGAAGTCCTTATCTCCCCTCATTTTATTTCATCTCTTCTCCCAAATGCAGCTTTACTGAAGGTACTCAGTGGAGTAAAATTAATAGACAAAAATGTCATGTTTGTAAACCACCAGTTCCCTCAGAAGAATCTGACAGAACATAACCAACAAAAGTTAGGGCTTGTACTGAGCTAAGTCTGAACAGAATTTCCTCTTTGATATTCTCAGAGCATCAAGAAGAGAGGTCCTCAAGTCCTACAGTTGAGGAAAAAATCACTAGAGACACTTAGGCAAACTATATATGAGATTGAACAGCACCTTTCTGGCAGAGGAAAATCAAGGTCCCATCTGGTCATTATTTAAGGCATTCATGAGATAAAGCTACCCAAATTTCAAATATTGAGAACAGGTATATGCTGAGATCCTCTAACAAAAATCTCTGATCTTTCTTGAAAACTGCTGTCTCCCATAGTGCTGTCTTCTCAGGCATTGGGTATACTCACATCTAGTTTTACCTCCTAGGCAGTGAAACAAACTACATACATTCTTCTATTTAGGGAAGTTTTCCAAGGCTACTTGGTAGATCAATTTAAGGACTTTATTGAAACAATGTTTCACCATATAGGCCTGGATGGCCTGGAACTCACAGAGATCCTTCTGCCTCATCCTCACAATTGTTGGGATTAAATATGTATACTACCATGAAGGATTTATCTAAGGGATTCTTGAATAATGGGCTGGCGTGATGCCTCAGTGGTTAAGAACTCTAGCTGCTCTTGTACAGGACCTGGGATCAAATCCCAGAGCCCAAATACTACATAATAACTGCCCTTAATTCAAATCACAAGATCCAACATGCTCTTCTATCTTCAGAGGGCACACTATATATATGGTACACTTGCATACGTGCAAGAAAAGATTCAGATGCACAAAATTAAAGTTAATTTTAATTTAAATAATACTAAGACACAAAAAACAAACAAATATAACTTTGTGTGTATGTGTATGATAGTTGCTAACATCAAAAACAAGAATGTTACATTTCTGACAGAAGACACCATACCATGGAAGACACAGTACCTCCCTGGAGTAAGCCTTCATTCCTTTTCCCCTTTCCACTGGCTGGGAAACTAGTTGTTGAAGAAGCATCTCATGGAGGGAGTGGGCCACCACATACCCAGCATTGTATATATCATAACTCCCGTCACTGACAGCCAGCTCAGGACTGTGCAGAGTTAACCATTGCAAAGAGGCTGTGGATGAACAGTTCTTCAGTGTCTTACACTTAGATGCTGAGGGTCCACAGTTAAAGTGCATCCATCCCTCTCTTGCCAGAAAAAATCTTCTGCATATTTGAAAGAGTTCAGTGTCTGTAGAAAATTTTTTAAACCAGAAATCTCACCATGGTGATGTGAAAAAGTGAGAGTCCCATGGAAATACTCCAGGGTGAAGTCTCTCTTGCTTGTGGTGACATCCCACTGTGAAGTGATCAGATTCTCTGTGATCCAACAGAAATCCAAGTTCTGAAGCTTACAGCTAATGTAGAGCTCATGTCACCATAAATGACAACAGCACTGGCTGATGATGTCATGAGTTGCTTCTAATATACTTCAGCTCTTGCCATGTATAATTGCGTGTTTAGTGGGATCATGTTCACAAAGGCTAAGCAGATTCTGTTTTCTTCCATCTCTCTTCTCAAGTCTGAGAGAAATTGAACACCTTTGTCATCATCTGAGATGGCCAGCCCCACCCAGTTCCAGCTGAAATGAAGCATCAGAGACACCATGGCAAGGGGCAGATTTGTGTCCTTGGGAGCCATCTGGTACACATGGGGAAATTGTTCACGGTCACTCAGGAAGGGATGAAAAGGCCCATAGGCAAGCTAAAGAACAGTCAACAGAAGAATTTCTTTTTATTGATGCTTTGTGCATTTCATACATCATTTTCCAATTCAGTTCAGGCATATTTCCCTTTCCTTTCCCCCCTACCCCCACCCCATCCCAGATCATGCATTTTGCCATAACTGTCCTGCATCTTTCTCCCAGTTTTTTTTTTTTCATTTTTTAGTTATAAGTGATGATCCATGAGTACAAGCATCCTTCATATGAAACCTATCTGCAGGCTGTTGTGCCCAAACCCCCACAGCCCCACCATCCGGCGGGGGATGAGGGGTTGTTTGTTCAATCAAGTTGATCAAATGAGTGTCCAGACTACATTGCTGTAGTTTCACCATTCACCCCAATCGCAGCCCTTACATTCTACCACGCCCCCTCTTCCGCAGGTTGTTCCCTAGGCTTAGAAAAGGGGCACAGGTGGATGAGAGGTAAAACAGTCCACTCTCTCTGGAGCTGTTGACTTGGACTCTGGTCAATTCTGGCTGTTTCCTTTCATGGGCTGACAGTTTGTCCAGGAATAACCTTTCGATCCTACTAATGAAGAACAAGCAATTAGATATATAGGTATTTAAGCAGCACTAATAGTTATGGTAGGTTACTTTAGCATAGACACATGTTTGGATATGTTAATCCATGAATTACAATTTTCCCCCCTGTTAAATATGACAGGGTCTTACTGTGGCTTATAACATCTCCTAACCTGTAGAGGATGTAAGCTTGTGGCATCAGCCATGGGTTATTTCTCCAAGGGGAGAGCCAATAGCCAATTAGATTTGGGATATACAGGCACATGGCTGCCTCTGCTGCACAGTATTTCCAGGCAGGTGAGGTGTAGCTGGTGCTGACGGTGGAGTCTTGCTTGACTCAGGGAGACCCATATTTGCTTTATTGGTTTAGTGGCCTTTGGTAACACTCTCTGGCATTCCAGAGGCCATCTGTACACTTGCATGTGTGGTCTCAATACATCCCTCCCATGTTAACGTCAGGTCTTCGGCAGCAGGGTCTTATTGCCTCTCCTCCTGTAGGTATCCCAACTTAGAGGCAAGGAGCCCTTACCTTTTGTGGGGCCTTGGATCCCCTGGCCAACATCCACCTGGTAGAACAATCCATTGCTGATGTCAGAGCTCCTGTATTAATATATTTTGCCTGAGTGCATAGCCCTAGGACTTTAGTATTATATTTGGTTCTGAACAGAGAGTAATCCCTTCCACAGTTCCCATGTCTAGTAGTCAATTAAAGAAAGCAGTTTTACCGGTTTTATAAGAGATTACCTCTACAATAGTTGTCTCCAATTTACAGTTGGGGAGCGACCTCATCATTGTCATATTTCTCCTTGTTCTATGGGTGGGAAGGCAAGGAAGTCTCTCATATCAGAACCTTTGTGGCACCTAGAAGGTAAGTTTCATTAGGACTCATTATAACTAGTTGTTACATGTAGGATCCACAGAGGGGTTCGATGTTTATGGCAATCTGAGGCTTTTCTTCCTTTGAATGTTCAGACGGGTCAGCCTTTCCGTTGCCACTTTTTGGTACATCCTACTCAATGCAAACCTGTATCTTTTCTTTCTCAGCCGTTAAGTTGGTGACGTTTTGTCCTGTTGGAACAAACAAATCTTTTCCCATAGTTAGTTTTAAGATTTGAATTGCAGGGGTTTGATGAAAAGGTTTCATGTCTTTCTGTATCCCCCCCCCTTTTTTTTAGCGTATGAGTCTCCAGAAGATAGTTGTATTATACATGACTATAGGGTGGAGTCAAGGCATAGATTTCATCAAATTCACCCATGTTGTTTTGGGTGACTATATATGATTAACTTGGGAAGCAAACTTAATTTTTACGTTAAATCATCTTAAAGAGAATGCTACAAGGTGATACTGTACAACAGAGAAATTATAGAGAACATTTGTATGTGTCAATCCCAAAGTTCTTGCTCTACAGATTTTATGTAAAGCAAATGTGGGCAACAGCGAATTATATCTCCATTTAATTCAGATGCATTACCATTTTTATCAGATTCTGTAAACCAATGTTGTTTAATATACACATGTTTACTTTTACTTTTACTAAGTCCTAAAACACCATGTGTCCTGTAGACAGTGTCTAGGCGAAACTGGGTACTTGCTGAGCTCACGTCAATTAAATATGCCTTAATCGAATATACACCCGTGTCCCTCTCCCACCCATCCCCCCTTTCCAATTCACCATTTCAGTCCATTTTCTGATGCAGTCTTTCTGTTGTTCTTTTACTATGCCTCCCTCTCCATGAGAAATATTTATATCTGGGTTGTTGGTACTAGCATCCACATATGAGGGACACCATTTGTCGTTTGTTTTTCTGGGACTGTGTTACTTCACTTAACATAATGTCTTCCAGCTCCATCCATTTACCTGCAAATTTCATGATGTTGTCCCTCTTTACTGCTGCATAGTATTCCATTGTATACATGTACCACATTTTCTCTATCCACTCGTCAGTTGAAGGGCACCTGGGCTGGTTCCAGCTTTTTGCTATTGTGAACAGAGCTGCAATAAACATAGCTGTGCATGTATCTTTGCAGTAAGTTGTGTCTTGTGGGTATATACCCAGGAGTGGTATGACTGGGTCAAATGGAAGGCTCATTTTGAGTCTTCTAAGGGTTCTCCACACTGCTTTCCATAGTGGCTGTACAAGTTTACATTCCCACCAGCAATGGATGAGTGTTCCCCTTTCCCCACAACCTCTCCAGCACTTGGTATCATTCATGTTCCTGATCCTAGCCAGTCTTATTGGAGTAAGGTGATATCTCAGAGTGGTTTTAATTTGCATTTCCTTAATTATCAGAGATGTTGAACACTTCTTAAGATGTTTCTCGGCCATCTCTAACTCCTCCTCTGTGAAGTCTCTATTCAGATCTTTGCTCCATCTTTTGAATGATTCATTTGTTTTCTTTCTTCTTTGTTTTTTGAGTAGCTTGTATACTCTGGAAATTAATGCTTTGTCAGATGTATCTGCTGTGAAGGTTTCCTCCCACTCTGTGGGTCTTCTCCTCACTTCCTTTATTGCTTCCTTTGATGTACAGAAGCTTTTGAGTTTAATGAGGTCCCATTTGTCAATTGTCGATCTTATTTCTTGTGCAGCTGCTGTCTGATTTAGGAAGTCTTTTCCTACACCTATGTCTTGTAGTCTGCTGCCAAGCTTCTCTTCTATCACCTCCAGAGTTTGGGGTTTCACGTTGAGGTCTTTGGTCCATCTGGAGTTGACCTTTGTACAAGGTGAGAGGTAGGGGTTTAATTTCATTCTTCTACAAGTGGTGATCCAGTTTTGCCAGCACCACTTGCTGAAGATGCTGTCTTTCTTCCATTGTGTCTTCTTGGCCCCCTTGTCAAATATGAGGTGGCTGAAATTGTATGAGCTCAGGTTTGGATCTTCAGTTTTATTCCATTGGTCAACTGGTCTGTTTTTGTGCCAGTACCAGGCTGTCTTTATGACTATAGCCCTATAGTATAGTTTGATGTCTGGTATAGCGATCCCCCCTGTATTGCTCTTTTCACTCAGGGTTGCTTTGGCTATTCGGGGTCTTTTGTTTTTCCAAATGAAATTGAGGATTTTTTTTTCCAGGCCTGTGAAGAAACTCTTGGGGATTCTGATTGGGATCGCATTAAATCTGTACACTAGTTTGGGTAGGATGGACATTTTTACTATATTTATTTTCCCAATCCATGAGCATGGGAGGTTTGTCCATCTTCTGATGTCTTCCTCAATTTCCTTTTTCAGGGGTTTAAAATTTTTGTTGTAGAGATCCTTGGTGTCTTTGGTTAGGTTTGTTCCTAGGTATTTTATTGTTTTTGAGGCTATTGTGAGTGGGAAGGTCTCCTTGTAGTCCTTCTTCAATTGCTTGTTGTTGGTGTACAGAAAGGCTACTGATTTTTCTAGGTTTATTTTGTATCCTGCCACTTTACCAAAGCTCTTAATCGTTTCTAGGAGTTTTCTGGTGGAGTTCTTAGCATCCCTTAGGTAGACAATCATATCATCAGCAAAAAGGGATAGCTTGACTTCCTCTTTTCCAATTAGAACTCCTTTAATTTCCTTTTCTTGACTTATTGCCCTAGCAAGGGTTTCCAGCACTATATTGAAAAGGAGTGGTGACAGGGGGCAGCCTTGCCGAGTTCTTACCCTTAAAGGGAATGCCACTGTCGCTTCCCCATTTAGGATGATATTGGCTGTGGGTTTCCTGTATACATTGATTACATTGAGGAATGATCCCTCCAGACCAATTCCCTCCAGGACTTTAAACATGAAGGGATGCTGGATTTTGTCAAAGGCTTTCTGCATGTCTATTGAGATGATGGTGTGGTTATTGTCCTACAGCCCATTTATATGTTTGATGATGTTTATTGATTTTCGTATGTTGAACCATCCCTGCATCTCTGGTATGAATCCGACTTGGTCATGGTGGATGATCTTCTTGATGTGGGTCTGTATGCGATTTGCCAGAATTCTGAATTCTGTTTAGAATTTTGGCATCTGTGCTCAGTAGGGAGATGGGGCTATAGTTCTCCTTTTTGGTTGTATCTTTCCCTGGTTTGGGTAGTAGCATGATGCTGGCTTCATAGAAGGAATCTGGGAGAACTCCCTCCATTTGTATCCTTCTAAACAATTTGAGTAGCAATGGTTATAAGCCTTTTCGAAATATTTTATAGAATTCTGCCGTGAAACCATCTGGGCCTGGGCAATTTTTGGCTGGGAGTCTACTTATTACATCTTAGATTTCTTCCTGTACTATTATTCTATTTAGGCTGTCGATCTCTTCTTGGTTGAGCGTTGGTGATTCCCAGGATTTCAGATATTCATCCATTTCTTCTACGCTTTCAAACTTAGTAGAATATAAGTTTTTGAAGTATTCCCATATGATTGTCTGAATCTTTTCACTATCTGTTATAATATTTCCACTTTTGTCACAGATTCTATTGATTTGGAGTTGTTCCCTCTTTCTTTTGGTTAACTGGGTTAGAGGTCTGTCTATCTTGTTTATCCTCTCAAAGAACCAACTTTTGGATTCATTGATTTTTTGTATGGTTTTCTTTGTTTCTATTTCATTGATCTCTGCTCTGATTTTTGTTATTTCTTCTTGTCTGCTCCGTTTAGGGTTCATTTGTTGTTGTCTCTCAAGTATTTTTAGCTGCAGTGTTAGATCATTCACTTGTGCTCTTTCTGTTTTTTTAATGTGGGCACTTAGAGCTATAAACTTCCCTCTTAGGATTGCTTTTAAAGTGTCCCATAGATTTTGCTGTGTTGTTTTATCATTGTCATTCAGTTCCAGGAATGTTTTTATTTCTTTCTTTATTTCTTCCTTGACCCACTCATTATTCAGGAGAGTGTTGTTTAGTCTCCATGTGTTCCTGTAGGTTGTAGGGTTTATTCTGGTGTTGATATTGAGTTTTATTGCACTGTGGTCTGATAGAATGCATGAGATTATTTCAATCTTTTTATATTTGTTGAGTTTTTCCCTGTGTCCCAGTATATGGTCTATTTTGGAGAATGTTCCATGAGGTGCTGAGTAGAAAGTGTATTCTCTGGTGTTTGGGTGAAATATTCGATAGATGTCTGTGAGGTCCATTTGGTGTATTGTGTCATTTAGTTCAGATGTCTCTCTGTTTATCCTTTGTCCTGTTGATCTGTCTAGGGGACTTAATGGGGTATTGAAGTCCCCTAGTATTAGTGTGCTGGGGTTAATCTGTGCCTTGAGATCCTGAAGAATTGTCTTTATAAAGTTTGGTGCACCGGTGTTTGGTGCATATATATTTATGATTGTGAAATCTTCATCGTCAATTGTTCCTTTAATAAGGATGTAATGGCCCTCTTTGTCTCTTTTGATTTCTTTTGCTTTGAAGTCTATTTTGTCTGATATTAGAATAGCCACACCCGCTTTCTTTTTGGTACCATTTGCTTGGAATACTTTCTTCCAACCCTTCACCTTAAGTTGGTGCCTATCCTTGAAATTGAGATGGGTTTCTTGTAGACAGCATATAGATGGGTTTTGTTTCCTAATCCATTCTCCCAGTCTATGCCTTTTGATTGGGGAGTTTAGCCCATTAATATTTAAGGTTACAATTGAAAGATGGATGTTGCTTCCTTTCACTTTATTATCCATTTGGACTTCTAGCCTTTGATTTTGCTCCTATGGTTATGTTTTTGTTAGTTTCTTTTCCTAGGTGTTTGAGGATTGTTGCTCCTCTCTTCTGCCCTTTGAATTGCTTCAAGTATTTTATGAAGAGTTGGTTTTCCAGACATGTATTCCATCATCTTGTTTATGTCATGGAAGATTTTTCTCTCTCCTTCAAGTATAGTCGACATTTTTGCTGGGTAAAGTATTCTGGGTTGGCATCCATAGTCCCTTAACACAGGGAATGCTTTGCTCCATGTTCTTCTTGCTTTCATGGTTTGAGGCGAGAAGTCAGTTGTAATTCTGATGGGTTTCCCTTTGTATGTGACTTGTTTTTCTTTTGTGGCCCTCAGAATTTTGTCTTTGTTTTGGGCATCTAGCATTTTAACTATGATATGGCGTGGGGTGTTTCTTTTCTGATCTTGTCTATTTGGGGTCCTATGTGCTTCTTGTATTTGTATGGGCTTGTCTATTTTTAGTTTGGGGAAATTTTCATCTATTATTCTGTTGAAGATCTGATCAATACTATTCTCTTGAGATTCTTCTCCTTCCTCTATTCCTATGATGCGGAGGTTTGGTCTTTTCATAGTGTCCCATATTTCCTGGTTGTTCCACTTTTGTGTATTTTTAAATTTTTCATAATCTTTATTTGAGCTTTTTAATTGCTCTGTGTTATCTTCCAGGTCTGATATTCTTTGTTCTGCTTCCTCCATTCTACTTCTGAGGCTTTTTCCTTTTCTTTCTTCTTGATTGACTGAGTGTTCTAATTCCTTTTTTGTTTCCTCCTGTGTTTTCTTTAGTACCTCCATTTCCTTTTTGAGCTTCTCAATCTCTTCTTTGTGCTTCTCAATCTCTTCTTGGTGCTCCTTTCTTCTTTGGTTGGCTTCCTTTTTCAGTGTTTCTACTTCCATTCGGAGTTTGTTTTTTTCTCCCTCTAGTTCTTTCTGGAGTTTGTCAATCTGTTCCTTTAGTTCTTTCTGATGTGTGTCATTGTATCCCTCTAGGTACTTTTTGTGTTTTTCATTCTCTCTCTTTAGTTCTCTGAATTCCTCTTTATGTTCTTTAATTTCTCTGCATAGGTCTGCAATTATTCCTCTAAGAACTGTTCCTTGGGTCTCCTCCAAGGGGTTCCCATTGTAGCTATCTCCTACAGGTTTGGTAGTGCTTGGTGCACGATTTTCCTGTGCCTTTCCCATGTTGTCCCTTCATCGTGTACCTGGCATGTGGGCTTCCCTTTTGTGGTTCAGATCACAAATACCTTTTCACTATGTTAGTGGATGGTTTTGCTTTCCTCCTACAGATGTTTTACCCCTTTCCTCCTCCTTGTTTATGGAGTATTGACTTGTCTAGTTTTCAATTTTGTAAACCACTCTTCTCTTCTTGTTCTGAAGGTTCTCCAAAAAAAAGTCCACTTGGATTCTCACCGATCTCCAGGGAGGAGGGATATGCCTGACCTAGCCCGCCCAGAAGTCCTCAAAGACACGACCCCCTAGCTGCAGCCCCGGAAAGAGCCCACCTGCAAAAGTACTTGCCCAAGTGACTTCCAGGCAGCCCGCACAAAGGTGTAGAGCACTGACCCAAATCTGCCGACCCTCTGGCCCCAGCGCCAAAGAAAATGTCAACAGAAGAATTAACAAGAGGATGGTCAAATATTTCAGTCTAAGTCCTAAAGGATGTTCATTTCCATCAGGAAGTGACAGAAAAGACAATTTTTTAAATCAATTTTTAAAGTTATGACTTGGCGTAGAAGAGCTTGTAGATAATGGTTGTCTATACTAAGTATTCTAAAATAGCCCTTTGCTAATTCCTCCATCCATCCTCTCTATTTCAAAGAAAATATTATTCACTCATCAAGTTTCTGATGAATTCCCAGTGAGCTGTGCATATTAACAGAGAGATTCACCCAGGAACCTTCTTTACAGCATCTGAGAATGGCACCAAAGGAAACACGATTTCACATCTCCTGAATCACACAGCCTCACCTGTGGAAAGTTTTCAATCTGCAGGAATGTCCCCACTCTGGCAGATGTTGTCCACCTTGGGCCTGTAAGAGCTACTTCACAGATGCCTTCATCTTTACATTCATAATTTGGAATCGCAGCATTTATTTTTGCCAGGAGGCTTAGTAAGCTGTGAACTGTCAGCACATCATCACAATTGCCAGTAAGGAAGTCAAATACTAGAGACATTTTGGGTAAAAGAAGGGGGTTCCTGTTGACTTCGTCAATCGCAAAAACCAATGTCAGAGCAAATAGGTTGTTTTTTGTTGGCATCCTAAACGGAGGGTACACTGTTTATTATGGATAAAGCTCCAGTGGTGATGATCTTATAAACAAATAGAATGAGTATCTTTTTCCAAGTTATAAATTCTTCCTTCCCAAAATTCACTGTTGAAACTATACAATGCTGTATTCTGAACATGATATGGCTGTTATACCTGTGAACACACTCAACAGTGAATTCTTGCATAAGACAGAACCATCAATATTTTACTATGGATGAAGTGGGGTCTCATACAGCCCCATTACTCCCACAAAAGCTACAGACAGTTGTTTTGCAGGAGAGAGGGAGGCATATTCTTCAGTGCTGTGTTCACTGGTACATTGCTCTGAGTCAAATGAATAACCCCCCACCCATGGTTATACAGGGATCCCTAGTTAAATTTAATAGGTCACTTAAAAAGGGAAAGAAAAAGAAGAGAATAGAAGAGTAATCATCAGTGCAAGGAAGGAAAACACAAGGATAATTGGGGGGATCTTTGATCAAAGAACACTATACATTTGTGGAAAATTGTGGAAAAATAAATAAAACAAAGAGGAAGAAAGACAGAAAAAGAAAGAGAGATAAAGAAAGAAAGAAAGAAAGAAAGAAAGAAAGAAAGAAAGAAAGAAAGAAAGGAAAGAAAGAAAGAAAGAAAGAAAAGGAAAGGGAAAGACACTATTCTTATGATCATACAGCTGGTAGAGATTGCAGTGCTTGTGATCCATGCAGGATTTTAAAAGTTTAGAACCTAACATAAATGAGATGTGTACCATGTAAATACAGAGAAATTACATTCAGGTATCAGATATAAGAAACACATCTCACTGCAATTAATATGGATGGAACTAAATAAGATGTATTCAGAAAGGCAAATCACATTTGTCCATCCATTGTGGTGTGTACATTAATAATTAAAATTTCAGCACATATACAACACACAAGAACAAGGGGAGCATTGAGACTACTAGAGTATGGGCTAGAGAAGAATGGGAGTGAATGTGAACCAAATGCAAGGTCAGTGCTGGAGAGATGGCATAGTGGTTAGGAACACTCTTGCAGAGAACCCAAATTCAGTTCCAAGCACCTACATTGTGGCTAACAACCATCTGTAACTCCAGTTCGAGGGAATCCTATACCCACTTCTGACCTCTGTAGACTTGGCACAATGTAGGTGGACTTAAAGACATACAGGCAATATTCTCACACACGTAAAAAAATTGACTAGCACCAATTATCTAATTGTATGGCAAAATACGCACCGTTAATGTGATCTGAAAACAACTGTGCTCTTATATTGTGAATCCCTTAAAAATAAATGAAAAATTTTAAATAGCATAATAATGCAATGACACACATATCAAATACCATTGTAGAACCCATCATTGTACATAATATTAAAATTAATAAAAAGAAAACCTGTAACAGAACAAGATTGTACAGAAATCACACAATCAGTTTTTTCATTAATTCCCTTTTGTCCTGAAAATACATGTATGTTTACTTAAAACATGGTTAGCAAAAGCTGCTATAGTACTCAGAGAGCAATGGTGTTTCCTCCCAAATCTGACAAACTAAGTTCAATCCTCAGGACACACCTGGTGAAAGGATATAATCAAGAGGAAGGAGAGAAGCAAGTCCCACAAGCTGTCTCTGGCCTCCCCATTCACACACACATATCATATATAATATTATATAACAATATACATATAATATTATATATGAAATTGATCAAAGTTAATAAAAATAAAATTTACTTTTATTTTTATTTTTTTGGGGGTCTTTTTGAGACAGGGTCTCCCTGTAGCCCCAGCTATCCTGGAACTCTCTCTGTAGACCAGGTTGGCCTTGAACTCACAAAGATCCACCCACTTCTGCCTCCCAAGTGGAGTGCTATAATTAAAGGTGTTCACCACCATGCCTGGGTATAAATTTATTTTTAAATGTTACTGAATCTGGTTCTTTTTATTCATACTGCCATACAGTTTCCAGAGAGTTTTGAAAATGAAAGTTCAGGGCTAGAGAGATGGTTCTGTGGTTAAGATCACTGGTTGATATTGCAGAGGACCCAGGTTTGAGTTGCAACACCCACATGGTGACTAACCATTGCCCATAACTCCAGTTCCCGGGAATCTGACATCTTCTTTTGGATTCCTTGGGCACTGAATGACAGAGTTACACTTACACCAATGCAGGCAGTGAACACATTAACATAATTTAAACAAAATAATGAAATATTTTTAAAGGGAATGAAAATCTAGGACTGGCAAGGTGTCTCAGTGTATAAAAGTGCTTGTCCCCATGCTTGGTGACCTAAGTTCCATCCCCAGGACCTGCATGGTAGATGGAGAGAACAGGCTCCTGAAAATTCTTCTCTGACCTTGACCCATGCATCACCATAACACAAATATTACACACCTGCACAGATATTTGCATGTGCACAATCACGCCATGCACACATATACTAATGAATACTTTTATTTATAAGGAAACAAAAGTCTAAATATATAAACTTGAATGAATTCTAGAAGCATTATTGCTAAATCTGAGTAATAGATATATAAGGAAAACACAATATAGAAAAGAAAACCCATGTCTGTAATTTATTATGAAACTCACCAGAGTTTGCTATGAATTTCACAAATAAAATTTGAACAAAGAGCCAGGCATCGTAAATGTATACCTTTAAACCCAGTAATTGAGAAGCAGAGGCAGGTGGATCATAAGATCAACTTTGGCTTCATCTACATAGCAAGTTCTGGGACTCAGTACCAAAAAATTGTTTTGAGCACAGAAGAGGCCTAAGAGAATATTACATAATCTTAGTAAAACTAAAAAATCAGTGTATCTATATGAGTATATTCATTTTAAAATTGTTATTTGTTTGACTATATCTACACGAGTATTTTAACTGTATGTGTGTAAGTGAAACCATGTCATGCAAAGTCAACAGAGGACAGAAGAGGTTGTTGGATTCCCTGGAACTGGAGTTACTGATGGTTTTTAGCCACATGCCTCAGTAATAGAATGGATGAAACAGAAAATGTAATATCAAGACTGGAAGATAACACGGGAGAACAGGAATGCTCAAGTAAAGTTTATAAAAAAATTAAAACACAAGAGTGGAAAAACGAGGAAATGTGGGACAACATGAAAATCAAACCTACACCTCATAGGTACCAGGATAATGGTATTGACTAGAACTTCAACAGAATTATAGAAGAAAATTTCCCCAAATTGAAAAAAAGACACACCCATAAAAATATAAGAAGCTAAAAAAATACCAAATAGACAAGCTCAGAAAAAAATTCTCCACAGCATATCATAATAAAAAGGCTAGATGCTCAAAACAAAGACAGAATACTGAAAGCCACAAGAGGGAAACCATTCTAATTAGAGATGGTGTTTCAATGCAAAGGATGAAAACCATAATAACTTGAACCAAAGTATTCCCAGTTCTAAATGACTATAGACACCCTGGTCACTTGACCCGGCAAAAATGTTGATTACAGTTGAAAGAGAAAAAAAATCTTTCATGATCTAAACAAATGAAAGAATACATGTCCAGAAAGCCAACTCATCAGAAAATATTCAAGGCAATTCAAACAGAAGAAACTAGTGACTGATCTCAAATGGCCAGAGAAAATAAATAATAATGGGATAAATGTGGAAATACAAACCTAGACCAAAAGTGCAAACAGAAACGAAATGGTTGGGAAGCAATATACATCTCTCAATAATAACCATAAATATTAATGGTCTGAACTCCCCCCTCCCAAACCAAGAGACACAGACTGGGAGAATGGATTAAGAAATTGAATCCAACTTTTTGTCTACAGGAAATCAATCTTGACTTCAAGGACAGGAACCATCTTAAGGTGAAAGGATGGAAAAAAATATTCCAAGAAAATGGTACTAAAAAGCAAATTGGAGTTGCTATTCTAATATCAGACAAAATGGTCTTCAAATGAAAACTAATCAGAAGAGATGAAGAGGGCCACTACATTCTTATCAAAGGAACAATTAACCATGAAAATTTCAGAAACATGACTATATATGCACCAAACTCCAGTGCACCAAATTTCATAAGCACAATTATATAGGAATTCGAGGCACAAATTAATCCCTTCACATTAATATCAGAGAACCGCAATACCCCAGTGAGCCCATTGGACAGGATAACTGGACAAAGGATAAACAGAGAGACATCAGAACTGAACTTACAATACATCAAAAGGACCTAACAGACATCTACCAAATATTCCACCCAAACAACAAAGAATATACTTTCTATTTTGCACCACATGGAACATTCTCGAAAATCTACCACATACTGGGACACAGAACGAACATCAAAAAATACAAAAAAAGAAATAATTCCATTAATTCTATCAGACCACAATGCAATTAAGCTTAATATCAACCCCAGAAGAAGCCCTACTAACTGTAAGAATTCATGAAGACTAAACAATACACTCTTGAATAACGAATGGATCAAGAGAGAAATAAAGAAATAAATGTATTCCTGGAACTAAACAAAATGGACAATACAACATAACAAAACCTAAAAGCAGCCCTAAGAGGGAAATTCATAGCCCTAATTGCCTACATTAAAAAACAAAACAAAAATAACAGAAAGAGCACAAATAAATGACCTAATACTGCAACTAAAAACACTTGAGAGACTAAAACAAATGAATCCTAAACCCAACAGACAAGATGAAATAACAAAAATCAGAGTGGGGATAAAATGGAATAGAAACAAAGAAAACAAAACAAAGAATCTATGAATCCAAGAGCTATAGGGGTTTTTTGAAAGGATAAACAAGATAGATAGACCTCTAGACCAGTTAAGCAAAAGAAAGAAAGAGAACTCCAAATCAACAAAATTTAAGATGAAAAGGGAAATATCACAACAGATAACAGAAAGATCCAATCATTCAAGAACACTTTAAAAACTTATACTCTACTAAATCTGAAAAGCTAAGAGAAATGGATGAAGTGAAGAGAAAACCCACGGAAAGGGAGAATACATTTACCAGTGATACATCTGACAGAGGATTAACATCCAGAATATACTAATTACTCAAAAAACAAAGGAGCAAGAAAACAAATGACCCAATCAAAAATGGAGTAAAGAGCTGAACTGAGACTTCACAAATAAAGAAGTAAAGATGGCTGAGAAACATCTTAAAAAGTGTTAAATGTAGCTAATAATTAAGGAAGTGCAAAATAAAACCACTTTAAGATTTCATCTTACCCTGGTAAGACTGGCTAGGATCAATAAATCAAAAGATACCACATGCTAAACAGGTTGTGGTGAAAGGGAAACACACATTCTCTGCTGGTAGGAATGCAAACTCGTGCAACCCTATGGAAAGTAGTATGGAGAACTCTTAAAAGCCTCAAAATTAACCTACCACCTGGTATGACCCAGTCATACCACTCCTGTGTATACACCCACAAGACTCATCCTACTGTAGAGATATGTGCACAACCACGTTTATTGCAGCTCTCTTCGCAATAGTGAAGAGGTGGAAGCAATGGAGTTCTATGCAGCAGTAAAGATGACAGAGCAAGAGTAAAGATGGCAGAGCAAGAGTTCAATACCCACCACACACATGACAGGTAAAAACCAATTGCAACTCCAATTCCAGGGAATATGTAGTCCTGAACTCCACAGACATCCCACAACACAGATGCAGTAATATAGATGCAGGCAAAAACTTCATATACATAAAATAAAAAAACTAAATGATTTTATGCATATCAGGAAGAAGAAATAAAAATTGGCAAGAGGATCCATAGAAAGAAGTGGATATTGGATGATCAGAGAACTGCAGTAGTCAACCTAAGTCACTAAATATGCACTAAATATGGAAGATTTTTTAATATCAGGAATAAATTAAAGACTTATGGGGTATCATGGCTAATCCTGTTAATTCTGGGTTTCAACTTGACTGGATTTGGGATGAGAAAGTGTTCTAGTTTCTCTTTGATTGCTGTGACAAAACACTCTGCCTGACACCAACTTGGGGAAGAAAGGGTCTATTCAGCTCACTTCTCCTTCCTGGGTCACAGTTCATCACTCAGGAAACCCAAGGTAGAACTCAGGGCAGGAACTTGGAGGCAGGAGCTGAGGCACAAGAGAAGGAGGAATGCTGCTTACTGGCTTGCTGCCCTGGACCATGCCCAGCCTGTTTTCTTATACGGTACCTATCAACTTGCCTGGGGTGGCACCACCCAGTGTGGGCTGGGCCCTCACATATAACTCAACAATCAAGACAATACTCCATTCTACAATTTATCCTTGCCCTTTTTCAATTCATCCTTATCTTCTTTTAGGTCCTGGATTTAAATCCCCTCAACTAATTAATTTCTTTAATTAATACTCATAATTGTTCTTTTGATATCTGTATCCTGACTTATTTTGAAAGGGATCTTCATTAGAGTATACTTGAATGGGGGTATTATTATTTTGTGGAGATCCAACTGAATCTTTCTTTCATTGAGCTTTAGGCATTTGGGACTGGTTCTAATGTGATGGTTGTTTCTTGAGCTGACACTGATTTTAGTTATATTAATCAGGTGTTTATTGACTTTTTAAAATATAATACTTTTATTGATTGTTTTGTGTATTTCAGACATCATTTTTTAATTTATTTTTGTATGTGTATGAATGTACTGTCTGCATGCAGGTTTGTGCACTCGTATCGTGCAATGCCGCGGAGGTCAGAAGAGGGTGTTGGATTCCCCTGGAACTGGAGTTCTCCTGGAACTGGAGTTACAGACGGTTCTTAGCCACCATGTGAGTGCTGGGGATCAAACCTGGGTCCTCTGAAAGAGCAGTCGGTGCTCTTAACCGCTAGGCTATCTCTCCAGCCCCCACACATCATTTTTCAGTTCAATTTAGACATATTCTCCTTTCCCTTCCTCCCACTCCAGGCCAGGTAATGAATTCTGCCATACATGTCCTGCATCTTTCTCTTGGTCTTTGTAAAGTTTTTCTCTGAAAAGGCTTATTGTTTTGGGAAAAATTTAAGTATATCAGTACATTCTTTAACGCAGTCCTTATGTTGTTGTGGTTCCGTTCCAACTGTATTGTTCCAAAATATGCCTATATAAATGTTATATATATATATATATATATACATATACATATATATAATGACATATATATATATATATATATATATACCAGAATTATGAACTCCAGGTCTAAACTGTATATTTGTTGACTTTTTTTTATTTTATTTATTTCTGTATGTGTGTGAATGTACTGTCTGCATGCAAGTCTGTGCACCCGTGTCGTGCAATGCCGCGGAGGTCAGAAGAGGGTCTCAGATTCCCCTGGAACTGGAGTTTCTGACGGTTCTTGGCCGCCATATGGGCGCTGGGGATCGAACCCGGGTCCTCTGTAAGAGCGGTCAGCGCTCTTAACTGCTAGGCCATCTCTCCAGTCCTATTTGTTGACTTTTTAATTGATCTACAGGTGTGGATACTTTAGGCTCCAAAATGTCAACTCTATCTTAACATTGTACAGACCAACCCTCCTCACTCAGCCAGCAAACAGTTCACCCAATGGCCTAAGCCACACTACACTCAAGCTGGATCAAACCCATCAGGCCTATGAAACCCACAGCCCAATGGCCCCAGGCACTCCCATTCCTGGGACCTGGAAGGTCACAATGCTTCTGCTGCAATGTAGACAGAGTGCCCCACATCCACAAGAGGTGAACCCTAACCACCAACACAGTGAGATATACCAATGGAAACACTGGACACCACTTTAATTTACCAAATAATTCCCGAGGACCAGGCGTCAAGCTTCATACCTGGGATCAGTAAGAGAAAGGGTCATATGACACCAAGTCTATCCCTGTCTTCTGATGCTCTCAGGCGAAGTCTACAGTGCAAAACTGTAGTCGCTAAGGATCCAGAAGCACTTGGGCCACCTCTGACGTTTCTCAAGACTCTTGGGGGCTCCTAAGTCCTTCTCCCAACTTTGCCCTTAGCTGCTAACTTCATTATTATTTTAATATTTTATTTATGGTTATTTTAGTATATGTGGGTTTGCCTGCATGTATGTAAATTCAGAACATGCCTACAGTGCCACCAGAGGCCAGAAGAGTGTATCAGATTCCCTGGAACTGAAGTTAAAGATGGTTGTTAGCTACGATGTGGGTGCTGGAAACAAAACTCGGGTCCTCTGCAAGAGCTGCAAGGACAGTCACTGCTCTTTTTTAATTTATTTATTAATATTTTGTGTATTTCATACATCATTTTTCATTCAATTCAGTCATATTCCCATTTTCCTTCCCTACACCCCACCCCATCCCATCCCAGATCATGCATTCTGCCATAGCCATCCTGCATCTTTCTCTCAGTCTTTTTTTAGGCTTAAGCATTCACATTTTCCTCCATAAATTTCATATTACTCTAAAAATATGGCTACATACTCTCCACCCATATACAATATTTACAGAGTATGAAAATAATTGGTGGATGTATTCTAGAGCCCCTGTTGAGAGATTCATATTATAACAACATAGTTGCTTTCAGATAAACAAAAATATAACCATTCTGTCATTCAGCTTGCCTTTTGTCTGGGGTATTTGGTGTTAGCATCCACAAATGAGGGAAACCATTCTCCGTTTGTCTTTCTGGGACTGTGTTACTTCACTCAGCATAATGGCTTCAAACTCCATCCATTTACCGGCAAAGTTGCATAATGCTATCTTTCTTTAACACTGAATAGTACTCCATTGTGTTGATGTACCACATTTTTGTCATCCACTCGTCTGTTGAGGGGCATTTGGGTTTGTTCCAGCTCTTTGCTATTGTGAAGAGAGCTGCAATAAACATGGATGTGCATTTATCTCTGTGGTAAGATGAGTCTTTGGGGTATATACAAAGGAGTTGTATTACTAGGTCAGGTGGTAAGCTCATTCCGAGTCTTTTAAGGGTTCTCCACACTGCTTTCCATAGTGGTTGTACAAGTATACATTCCCACCAGCAGTGGATGAGTGTTCCCCTTTCTCCACAACCCCTCCAGCATCTGTTGTCTTTTGTTTTCTTAATCTTAGCTAGCCATGCTGGAGTGAGATGATATCTGAGAGTGGTTTTAATTTGCATTTCCTTAATTATTAATGATGTTGAACAATTTTAAGATGTTTTTCAGCCATCTTTAATTCCTCACTGGTGAAGACTCTATTCAGCTTTTTACTCCATCTTTTGAGTAGGTCATTAGTCTTCTTACTTCTTTGGTTTTTTTTTTTTTTTCTGTATGTGTATGAATGTACTGTCTGCATGCAAGTCTGTGCACCCGTGTCGTACAATGCCGCAGAGGTCAGAAGAGGGTGTTGGATTCCCCTGGAACTGGAGTTCTCCTGGAATTGGGGTTTCAGACGGTTCTCGGCCACCATGTGGGTGCTGGGATCGAACCTGGGTCCTCTGTAAGAGCAGTCGGCACTCTTAACCGCTAGGCCATCTCTCCAGCCCCACTTCTTTGTTTTTTTAGTAGTTCATATATTCTTGACGTTAATGCTCTGTCAGATGTGTCACTGGTAAATATTTCTTCCCACTCTGTGGGTTTTCTCTTCACCACCTTGATTGTTTCTTTTGCTGTACAGAAGCTTTTGAGTTTGATGAGGTCCCATTTGTCAACTGTTGACCTTACTTCCTGTGGGGCTGCTGTCTGATTTAGAAAGTCTTTTCCTATGACTATGTCTTGTAGGTTGCTGCCAAATTTTTCTTTTATCATCCAGGGTTTCAGGCTTCACATTGACATCTTTGATCCACTTGGAGTTGATTTTTGTACAGGGAGAAAGGTAGGGGTTTAACTTTGTTCTTCTACAGATGATGATCCAATTCTGCCAGCACCATTTGCTGGAGATGCTATCCTTCCTCCATTGAGAATTTTTTGCCCCTTTGTCAAATATGAGGTGGCTGAAATTGTATGAGCTCAAATTTGGATCTTCAATTTTGTTCCATTAATCAACTGTTCTGTTTTTGTGCCAGTACCCAGCTGTCTTTATTACTACAGCCCTGTAATACAGGTTGAGGTCTGGTAGGTCAATCCCCTCTGTATTGCATTTTTCACTCAGGGTTACTTTAGCTATTCTGGGTCTTTTGTTTTTCCATATGAATGTAACGATTTTTTTTCCAAGTCTATGAAGAAGCTTGTAGGGATTTTGATTGGGATTGCGTTGAATCTGTATATCAGTTTGGGTAAAAAGGACATTTTTACTATATTAATTTTCCAAATCCATGAGCATGGGAGGTCTTTCCATCTTTTGATGTCATTTTCAATCTCCTTCTTCAGGAGTTTAAAACTTTTGTTGTAGAGGTCTTTGGTATCTTTGGTTAGGTTTGTTCCCAGGTATCTTATTATTTTTGAGGCTATTATGAGTGGGAATGTCTCCTTGTGTTCCTTCTCCACTTCTTTATTGTTGATGTAAAAAAAGGCTACTGATTTTTCTAGGTTAATTTTGTACCCCAACACTTTACTAAAACTCTTAATCATTTCTAGATGTTTTCTGGTGGAGTTTTTAGCATCCCTTAGGTAAACTATCATATCATCTGCAAAAAGGGATAGCTTAAGTTCTTCTTTTCCAATTAATACTCCTTTAATTTACTTCTCTTGTCTTATTACCCTAGCAAGTGTTTTGAGCACTATGTTGAAGAGGAGTGGCAATAGGCCTTGCTGGGTTCCCACCTTTAAGGGAAATGGTACCAATTTTTCACCATTTATGATGATGTTGGCAGTGGGATTGCTATATATGGCTTTGATCATGTTGAGGATTGTTCCTTTCAGTCTTATTCTCTCTAGGACTTTAAACATGAAGGGATACTGAATCTTGTCAAAGGCTTTTCCTGAATCAATTGAGATGACTGTGTGATTTTTGTCTTTCAGTCCATTTATGTGTTTTATGATATTTATTGAATTATGAATTTTGAACCATTCCTGCATCTCTGGTATGAATCCAACTTGATCATGATGGATGATCTTTTTTATGTGGGTCTGTATGCGACTTGCAAGTATTTTGTTGAGAATTTTTGTATCTATGTTCATTAGTGAGATGGGTCTATAGCTTTCTTTTTTGCTTGCATCTTTGCCTGGCTTCAGTATTAGAGTAATGCTGGCTTAATAGAAGGAGTTTGGGAGAATTCCCTCTGTTTGTATCCTTCTAAACAGTTTGAATAGCAATGCTTTTAGGACCTCTTTAAAGGTTTTATAGAATTCTGCTCTGAAACCATCTGGACTGGGGCTTTATTTAGTTGGGAGGTTTTTAATTATATCTTCAATTTCCTCAAATATTATGGGTCTGTTTAAACTGTCAATCTCTTCTTGGTGAAGCTTTATTGGTTCCCAGGATTTCAGATATTGATCCATTTCTCTTAGGTTTTCAAATTTAGTGGAGTATAGATTGTTGAAATATTCCCATATGATTGTCTGGATCTTTTCTTTGTCTGTCATAATGTTTCCCCTTTCATCACTATTACTATTGATTTGGAGTTGCACTCTCTTTTTTTGGTTAACTGGGCTAGAGGTCTGTCTATTTTGTTTATTTTTTCAAAGAACTAGCTTTTGGATTTGTTGATTTTATGTATTCTTTTCTTTGTTTCTATTTCATTGATTTCTGCTCTGATTTTTTGTTATTTCTATGTCTGTTGGTTTTAGGGTTCATTTGTTGTTGTCTCTAAAGGGGTTTTAGCTGCAGTGTTTATTTGTTCCCTTTCTGATTTTATTTTGATGTGGGTACTTAGGGCTATAAATTTCCCTCTCAAGATTGCCTTTAAAGTATCCCACAGGTTTTGTTGTGTTGTATTGTCTTTTTCATTCAGTTCCATGAATACTTTTATTTCACTCTTTATTTCTTCCCTGACCCATTCATTGTTCAGGATTGTGTTGTTTAGTCTCCATGTGTTCTTGTAGCTAGTTGGACTTATTCTGGGGTTCATATTGAGCTTTATTGCACTGTGGTCTGATAGAATGCATGTAAAATTTTCTATCCTTTTGAATTTGTTGAGGTTCCTTCTGTCCCCCAGTATGTGGTCAATTTTGGAGAATGTTGCATGAGGTGCTGTGTAGAAAGTATATTATCTGGTATTTGGGTGGAATACTCTGTAGATGTCTGTGAGGTCCATTTGTTGTATTGTATTGTTCAATTTTGATGTCTCTCTGTTTATTTTTTGTCCTGTTGATCTATCCAAGGGGCTCAATAAGGTGTTGAAGTCTCCCACTATTAGTGTGGTAGAATTAATCTGTCTTGAGGCCCTGCAGAGTTGTGTTTATAAAGTTAAGTGCACCAAAGTTTGGTGCATAGACATTTAGGATTGTGAAGTCTTCATGGTTCATTGTTCCTCTGACAAGGAAGTAATGGCCCTCTTTGTCTCTTCTTATCAATTTTACTTTGAGATCTACTTTGTCTGATATTAGAATAGCCACTCCAGCTTGCTTCTTGGTACCATTTGCTTGGAATAGTTTTTTCCATCCTTTCACTCTAAGGTGGTGTCTGTCCTTGAGGGTGAGATGGGTTTCTTGTAGACAGCATATAGAAGGGTTCAGTTTCCTAATTCATTCTCCAACTGTATTTAAGGTTATTATTCAGAGATGTGTGTTGCTTCTTTTTACTTTATTTTCAGTTCATCTTCTTGGTCTAGGTTTATATTTACTCTGTTATGATTTTGCTGCTTTCTCTCTTTAATTGCTTAGGGAGAGTTGCTTCTTTCCTCTGTTCTTTGGATTGCTTCGAGGATTTTCTGAAGTGTTGGTTTCTTAGACATGTATTCTTTCATCTCGTTCATGTCATGAAAGATTCTTCTTTGTTCTTCAACTATGATTTACATTTTCGCAGGGTACAATACTCTGGGTTGGCATCTAAAGTCGTTTAGTACTGGGAATACTTTGGTCCACATTCTTCTAGCCTTCATAGTTTGCACTGAGAAGTCAGCTGTAATTCAGAAATACATACCCCTTCTATGTAACTTGTTTTTTCTTTTGTGGCTTTCAGTATTTTGTCTTTGTTTTGAGCATCTAGTGTCTTAACAATTATATGGCATGGGGAATTTCTTTTCTGGTCTTTTCTGTTTGGTGTTCTATGTGCTTCTTGTATTTGTGTGGGTTTATCTTTTTTCAGTTTGGGGAAATTTTCTTCTATTATACTGTTGAAGATCTGGTCAGTAGTGTTGTCTCGGGATTCTTCTCATTCCTCTATCCCTATGATGCAGAGGTTTGGTTTTTTTCATACTGTCCCACATTTCTTGGTTGCTCTGCTCTTGTGTTTTTTGGGGTTTTTTTTCATAATCTTTACTTGAGCATTCTAGTTGGACCATGTTATCCTACAGGCCTTATATTCTTTTTTCTGCTTCTTCCATTCTGCTTCTGAGGCTTTTTCCCATCCTTGCCTTGTTGATTGGATAAATGTTCAATTTCCTTTTTCATTTCATCCTTTGATTTCTTTAGTGTTACCACTTCCTTTTGGAGCCTGTCATTCTCATCTTGTAGGTCCTTGGTTCATTGGTGATTTTCTTTTTCCCTTTCAGCTTAGGATCTTTTCAGAGTTTCCACTACCTTCTGGAGTTTCTCATTTTCTCCCTTTAGTTCTTTCCAACGTTTGTCATTTTCTCTTTCTAGGATCTTCTTTATGGATCCCCTTAGTTTTTTCCAATGTTTGTCATTATCACCCTCTTGGTACTTCTTGACTTTTTCATTCTCTTCCCTTAGTTCTCTAACTTCTTTGAATATGTCCACAATTGTTTTTATAAAGTCCATGTCTTGGTTTCCTTCCAGGGAGATCTTGTGGTAGGAGTCTTCTGTAGGGTTGGTAGAATTCGGTGTGGATTTATTATGAGCATTTCCCATGTTGCTTTTTTGTGTGTGTGTCTTTGGCATTTGGATTTGTTTGTTGATTTGTTTCTTTGGGGTCTGGGGCCTCAACGTTGGCTGCAGAGCTAGATCCTCTGCACCACCACTTCCCTAGGCTGGTCTTTTGCAGGTTGATATTGTGCAGGACACAGGGAAGTGCACTCACCCAGCGGGGTGCATGCTGATCTTGTGTTGTGTGGAGCATAGCTAACTCCACCCACATTGAATATTGGGGCCAGAAGGTTGGAAGATCTGGGGCAATACCAGGCCTCTATGGGGCACAGGGGTGCCCAAAGTCCCCAGGAAGGCACCCCTCACCTGGTCCTTTGCAGGTTGGCATTCTGCAAGGCACAGATGCAGTCCACTCGCCCAATGGGGCAGGCGCTGGTCTTGTACTGTGTGGACCACAGCTAGCTCCACCCACATCGCACAATGGGGCCGGAAGGTTGGAAGGTCCCGGGTGATACCAGGCCACTATGGGGCACAGGGGTGCCCAAAGTTCCCAGGAAGGCAGCCTAAAAAAATCAATGGCCTTTCTTTACACCAACAACATGCAACTGGAGAAGGAATTCAAGGAGACCTTCCCAGGCACAATAGCCTCAAAAACAATAAAATACCTAGGAACAAACCTAACCAAAGACACCAAAGATCTCTACAACAAAAATTTTAAACCCTTAAAGAAAGACATTGAAGAAGATACCAGAAGATGAAAAAACCTCCCATGCACATGGATTGAGAAATTTAACATTGTAAAAACGTCCATTTTACTGAAACTCTTGTATAGATTTAATGCAATCCCAATCAAAATCCCCAAGAGTTTCTTCACAGGTTTGGAAAAAAGTCCTTAAATACATTTGGAAAAACAAAAGACCCCTAATAGCCAAAACAAACCTGAGCAAAAAGAGCTACACAGGGGGGATCTCTATAACAGACTTCAAATTATACTATGGGGCTATAGTCATAAAACAGCCTGGTACTGGCACAAAAACAGACCTGTTGACCAATGGAACAAAACCAAAGATGCAAACCTAAGCACATACAATTTCAGCCATCTCGTATTTGATAAGGGGACCAAGAAGACACAATGGAGAAAAGACAGCATCTTCAGCAAGTGGTGTTGGCAAAACTGGATCACCACTTGTAGAAGAATGAAATTAAACCCCTACCTCTCACCGTGTACAAAAGTCAACTCCAGATGGATCAAAGACCTCAACGTGAAACTCCAAACTCTGAAGGCGATAGAAGAAAAAGTTGGCAGCAGATTACAAGACATAGCCGTAGGAAAGTCTTCCTAAATCAGACAGCAGCTGCGGAAGAATTAAGGTTGACAATTGATAAATGGGACCTCATTAAACTCAAAAACTTCCGTACATCAAAAGAAACAATCAAGGAAGTGAAGAGAAATTCCACAGAGTGGGAAGAAACCTTCACCGCAGAAACATCTAACAAAGCATTGATTTCCAGAATATATAAACTACTCAAAAAACAAAGAAGAAAGAAAACAAATGACCCATTCAATAGATGGAGCAAAGAGATGAACAGAGACTTCACAAGTGAGGAATTAGAGATGGCTGAGAAACACCTTAAGAAGTATTCAACATCACCAGTCATTAAGGAAATGCAAATCAAAACCACTTTAAGATATCATCCAAGCCAGGCGTGGTGGAGCACGCCTTTAATCCTAGCACTTGGGAGGCAAAGGCAGGCGGGTCTTTGTGAGTTCAATGCCAGTCTGGTTACAGAGTGAGTTCTAGGACAGCTGGGACTACAAGGAGACCCTATCTCGAAAAGACCAAAAAAAAAAGATATCATCTTACTCCGATAAGACTGGCTAGGATCAAGAAAACAAATGATACCAAGTGCTGGAGAGGTTGTGGGGAAAGACGAACACTCATCCATTGCTGGTGGGAATGTAAACTCGTACAGCCACTATGGAAAGCAGTGTGGAGAACCATTGGAAAACTTGGAATGACCTTGCCACCCGAACCCAGCCATACCATTCCCTATCAGCATGTACCCTCAAGACTCACCCCACCGCAGAGATACATGCATGGCAATGTTTATTCAGCCTCTTCACAATAGGAAAGAGGCTGGAACCACACAAATGCCCCTCAACTGATGAGTGGAATAAAGAAAATGTGGTACATTCTACACAATGGAGTTCATGCAGAGTAAAAAAGAGACATCATGAGCTTGGGCAGAAGGGCTGTGGGTTCCTGTAGTATGGCTTTGATTACATTGAAGAATGTCCCTCCAATCCAAATACTTCTAGGCCTTAAGCAGAAGGGATGTTGGCATTTGTCAAAGAGCTTTTTCAGCATCAATTGAGAGATGTGTGGTTTTGTCTTTTCACTTTATGATGTTTGATGATGTTTATTGATTTTCGTATGTGGAACATCATCCTGCATATTGGTTGAATCAATTGATCATGAGTGGATGATCTTCGTGATGTGGTCTGTATGCGATTTGCCAGTATCGGCTGTTTAGATTTTTGGCATCTGTATTCATTAGGGACATGGGTCTATAATCTCCTTTTGAGTTTTATCTTTGCATGGTTTTGGTATAGAGTGATTCTCAATTCATCAAAGGGAATTTGGGAGAATTCCCCGATTGTATCCTTCTAAACAATTTCATTAATATGATGGTTGTAGGTCTTTTTGAAATGTTTTTTTATAGAATTCTGCCATGAAACATCTGGGCCTGCGGCTTTTTTGTAGTTGGGACGTGCTCTATATTACATCTTCAACTTCTTCAGCATTATGGGCTGTTTAAGCTGTGAAGCTCTTCTTGGTTGGAGGCTTTGGTGTCTTCCCAGGATTTTTAAGATATTCATCCATTTCTTCGAGGTTTGTCAAACTTGGTACAGTATAGGTTTTTAAGTATTACCCCATAGTTTTTTCTGGATCTTTTCCATGTCTGTTTTGATATTTCCTTTTCATCACGGATTGTGCAATTTGGAGTTTTCCTTCTTTCTTTTGGTTAACTGGGGCTAGAGGTCTGTCTAGTTTTTGTTTATCTTTCAAAGAACCAGCTTTTTGGATTCAATCTTTTTTTTGTATTGTTTTCTTTGTTTCTATTACATTGATTTCTACCTGATTATTGGTTATTCGTTTCTGTCTGTTGTGTGTTGTAGGGTTCCACTGTTGGTGCCACTCAAGTGCTTTTAGCTGCAGTGGTAAGATCATCACTTGGGGTTTTTCTGTTTTTCTAATGTAGGCACCCAGGGCTATACACCTCCCTCTAGGACTGCTTTTAAGGTATCACATAGGTTTTGTGTGTTGTATTGTCATTTCATCAGTTCCAGGAATGCTTTTTTTTTTCTTTCTTTATTCTTTGACCTGCATATTTTCATTATTTTGTTGTTTAGTCTTCATGTGTTCTTGTAGCTTTTTGGAGTCTTATTCTGGTGTTTATTGAGCTTTATTGCACTTGGTATGATAGAATGCATGAATTTCAACTTTTTGTATTTGTGGAGGATTCTTCTGTGTCCCAGTATGTGGTCGATTTTGGAGACTAGTTCCATGGGGTGCTGAGTAGAAAGTGAATGCTCGGGTATTAGGTGGAATATATTCGGTAGAGGTCTATGAGGTCCATTTGGTGTACATATCGTTCAGTAGGCAGATGTCTCTTCTGTTATTCTTGTCCTGATGACCCGTCCAAAGGGACTCAGTGGGGTATTGAAGTCCCCTACTAATGAGTGTACTGGGGTTAGTGTGTGGACTTGTGGGTCCTGGAGAATTTCTTTTATAAAGTTTTGGTGCACCAGAGTTTTGGGCAGATATATTCATAATTGTGAATTCTTCTTGTTGAATTGTTCCTTGATAAAATATAATGGCCTTCTGTGATGGTTAATCCGGGGGTCAACTTGACGGACTAAGGAACAAATAGGAGAAAAAAGGGTCTTCTGTTGGACAGCCTCAACCCGGATGGCCCACCCCAAATGGTGGGTTCCATTCTGCCAGCAGCAGTAAAAAGGCCACGCAGAAGAGCTGGTCTTTTTTTCTCCTGCGGTTGCCTTCTCATCTGGTGATTTGTCCTGCCGCTGTGTTCAACCTTTCGGATCCCAGTGGGTACTGAAGAACTGGCAGATCTCCTGGAATCCTTCGGGCCTTCAGCACTAGACTGGGTCTACTGAGACATTCCAGCCTTGGCGGACTGAGCAGTTCCCTGGATTCTCTCGGCCTTTCCAGTGTGGTCAGCTACTGTTGAGCTCCTTAACTCTGTCATTGAGCAAATCAATAAATTGTTATAAGCTATAGAGTATTCTGCCTGTTTACTCTCTTTCCTCTTTAGAGAACCCTGACTAATACATCATTTTGTGTCTTCTGATTTATTTTGCTTTGAGTCTGTTTTGTCCGATATGAAAATAGCAACACCTGCTTTCCTTTGGTACCTTTGCTGGTAATATTTTCCATTCCTTTCACTTTTTAAGTAGGTCTGTCCTTGAAGTAAGAGTGTTTTCTTGTAGACAGCATATCGATTGTTCTTTCCTAATCCAATCGTCCAGTCTATGTCTTTCGATTGGGGAATTTAGTCCATTAATATTTAACGTATGACTGACAGATTGTGTGTGCTTCCTTTTGCCTATTATCCATTGCGGTTTTTGGTTTAGGTTTTCTACTTCTGCAGTTACGCTTTTATTATTTCTCTTTCTTCCTAGGGTTCTGGGGTTGGTTGCTCCTTTTTCTGTCCTTGAATTGCTTCAAGTATTCTCTGAAGGGTTGGTTTTTCTGACATGTATTCTTTCATCTTGTTTATCATGGAAGGTTTTTTCTCTCTCCTCAACTATAATGACATTTTGCTGGGTATAGTACCTGCGTTGGCATCTATAGTCCTTAAACTGGGAATGCTTTGATCCACGTTCTTTCTTGCTTTCATAGTTGCATTGAGAAGTCAGTTGTAATTCTGATATTTTCCCCTTATAGGTTACTTGTAGTTTTTTCTCTTGTGGCTTTAAGGATTTTGTCTTCGTTTTGGGTGTCTGAGCATTTAACCATGATTGGTGTGGAGAATTTCTTTTTCTGATCTGTGTCTGTTTGGAGTCTATGTGCTTCTTGTATTTGTATGGTTTGTCTTTTTTTTATTGGGGAAGTTTTCATCTATTATTCTGTTGAAGATCATGATCAATACAATTGCTTGGGATTCGTCTCTTTCCTCTATTCCTGATGATGTGGAGGTTTGGATATTTTCATAGTGTCCCACAGTTCCTGGTTGTTCCACTTTTGTGTATTTTTAAATTTTTCATAATCTTTCCTTGAGGTTTTTAGTTGTTCTGTGTTATCTTCCAGGTCTGATATTCTTTGTTCTGCTTCCTCCATTCTGCTTCTGAGGCTTTTTCCATTCATTTCCTCTTGATTGGATGAGTGTTTGATTTCCTTTTTCATTTCCTCTTCTGATTTCTTTAGTATTTCTACTTCCTTTGGGAGCTTCTCAATCTCTTCCTATAGCTTTTGCTTCTCTGGTTGGTTTTCTTATCTTTTTCAGCATGGGATCTTTTCAGTGTTTCCACTTCCCTCTGGAGTTTTTCATTCTCTCTCTCTAGGTCCTTCTTGAGTTCCTCGTTATCTTTCCTTAATTCTTTGATTTGCTCTTTACCATCTTGTAGTTCTTTAAGTATGTTCACAATTTTATTTCTGATATCTGAATCCTGGGACATCCCCAGGGAGATCCCACTGTAGGAATCTTCCATAGGGTTGGTAGAGCTTGGTGCGGGATTATCCTGCCCCTTTCCCGTGTTGTCTCGTCTTCGTGTTCCTGGCATATGGGCTTCTCCTTGCCTGTATTCCAATGTAAGTCTCAAATGCCTCTTCACTGTGTTGAAGGCTTGCTTTGCTTGCCTCCTTCAGATGCCTTCATAATCCCAGTTGAGGGGGGTGCTCTTTAGCCCGTGCCCCAGTACCTGGTCTTGGAAGATCTCAATTTTTTGTTATTTTTTAAATGATATCTATTCTCCCTCTGATGACAATATCAAGGAAGTTTTAAATTTTATTTTATTTTGATTTTCTGTGTATATATAAGTAGCTGTATGTATGTATGTGAGCCATGTATGTGCCTTGCTCAAAGAGGTCAGAAGAGGGTAATAGATCTGTTTAAGTGGAATCACAGGTGACTGAACTGTCTTCTGGTTTCTAGAAGCTGAATCCACGTCCTTTGTAAGAACAACAACACTCTTAACTTCTGAGCTGTCTCTACAGGCATCTCAATGTAAATCCTTCTAGTTTGCATTTCTCTGATAAATGAAGATATGAAAATAGAACACGTTGTGGGAAAAAATATTTAAGAAAGAGCAGACAACTGATGGCCATCTCTACCTTAATGGTCGCAGAACTTCAGCACTCTAACAATAAGAAGCATGCCTCCAACTATTGAATACTTGGACAATGAGTGGCATCTATCTTTTGAAGTAAATGTGCAGAAACATTTATATTATGCTGCCACAAAAAACTTCTTAATCTTTCTTATTTTAATAAAGATTTAATAAAGAACTGTATGTTACTCTCAAGAGAAATTTTATACCTTCCAATACTGTGAGGGTCATGAGTTGACTAAAATTTGATTTTCTCCATTGAGATAATTTTCACATGCATGCTTCTGTATTTTCAAAGGCAGCCCTGATCTTACACATAAGTTAAGGATATTCTGTGCTGCAAAAACTGAGGCCCAGTCACCCCTGCTCAAAACCCATCCCTCTTCTGTAGAGTACAGAAACTCAGACACCTTTAGTCCAAATTGACAAAGAGTCCAACTGCAGGATCCTTTTGGAAAATTTCTCTTTCTACCTGTAACTACACAGTTCCACTTGCCCATTATCTATTAGTCCATCAAGATAATGCTGTAACTCCCCAACACAGGGAATTGCTTAGCCATACTCATATAAACAAACCTAATTTAATTCATTGTGGTACCAAGGGAAAGAAATGGAAGGAGAGAGATAGAGCAAGGGAAGGGGCGAGGGGCGGGGGGTAGTGCAAGAGTTAAGTGACAGAAAATGTAGAAGAGAGAGTGTTAGGGAAGAATGAATCAGCAGGAGTTAAGAGACGTAAAATGCAAGGGAAACATGAAATCTTTTAGGAAAAAAAATCCTACAATTCAAGTAATATGTATGTATGTGTGTATATATTTTTTTATGTATATGTAACTATATATATGTATATACATTGTAGCAATACAAGTTGGAGAGAACAACAAAAGAACTAAAAAACTCTGGAACGACACAGAAAAAGTTTCAGGACATGTATGGCAGGGAGTGTGCACTCAGGCAGAGTGCAGGGACTCAGGTAGGGTAGGGCGCATGGAAAGGGAAGCGATTCTAGATTTGATTGAGAAATGATGTATGACCTATGGAAAAAGTTTAATAATAAATAAATAAAAATTTATATATGAAAAAGGGTTTAATATGATCAAAATACAATACATATGTATGAAAAGGTCATAATAGTGATGGAGACATGGCTCAGAATTTAAGAGAACTCCCTGCCCTTGCCAAGGATTTGATGCCTGCTTCTGACCTCCTCTGGCATTGTATGACATGGATGCATTTACCTAAATGCAGGCAATACACTCAAACACCTAAAATAAAAAAAATATTTTTTCATTATCATGCACAATTAATAATGACAATAACAAAAGTCAAGTTCATTATTACACTTTTCATTTAAGAAAATACCATGTCTTCCATGAGGCATCCTGTCAGTTTCCAAGGGCAAGAGGATGTGCTAGATAAAGGAATGAAATCAACAAAATAAGCCAGAAGGAGGTTGGGCACCATAAGGTTCATGCTTTAGAGAACCACTTTAACCCATCTACGAAGAAGCACCCTCCCATTAGTATCCACCTCTTTAAGGTTATACCACCCCAATTAGTCTATCCCTGAGAACCAAGACCTAAAGCAAGGGCAAATGAAAACATTCACATAGAGTTCTCTTTTCAACCCCAAAGGTTCATGGTCTTGTCATACAGAATTAATTTCAGGCCTAAAGAAATAGCTTAACAGTTAAGAGCATTACCTGCTCATGCAGAGGACCCAGGTTTTGTTCCCAGCATCAACATGAAAGTGATCCACCATCCTAATTTCAGTTCCAGGGTAATTAGACTCTCTTCTGACTTCCATGTGCATTACCAGACATTGGTGCACTTTCATACATGCAGGCAATACATTCATGAACAGAAAGAATAAAAATAATAAAAATATTTTTTTACTTTCTTTTTTTTTATTGATGCTTTGTGCATTTCATACATCATTTCCCAATTCAGTTAAGGTATATTTCCCTTTCCCTTCCCCCCTACCCCCACCCCATCCCGGATCATGCATTTTGCCATAACTGTCCTGCATCTTTAACTCAGGTTTTTTTTTCATTTTTTAGCTATAAGTGATGATCCATGAGTACAAGCATCCTTCATATGAAACCAATTTGCAGGCTGTTGTGCCCAAACCCCCACAGCCCCACCATCCAGCGGGGGGTGAGGGGTTGTATGTTCAATCAAGTTGATCAAATGAGTGTCCAGACTAAATTGCTGTAGTTTCACCATTCACCCCAATCGCAGCCCTTAGATTCTACCACACCCCCTCTACCGCAGATTGTTCCCTAGGCTTAGAAAAGGGGGGTGGATGAGAAGCAAAACAGTCCACTCTCTCTGGAGCTGTTGTCTTGGACTCTGGTCAATTCTGGCTGTTTCCTTTCATGGGCTGACAGTTTGTCCAGGAATAACCTTTCGATCCTACTAATGAAGAACAAGCAATTAGATATATAGGTATTTAAAGAGTACTAATGGTTATGATGGTTTGGTTTACGTTGGTAAGAGACACATAATGGTTTTTGGATGATATGTTTAATCCATGAATTACATTTTTTTTCCTGTTCAATATGACAGGGTCTTTACGGGTGGCTTATAACATCTCCTACCTGTAGAGGATGTAAGCTTTTGGCATCAGCCATAGGGTATTCCTCCAAGGAGAGAGCCAATAGCCAATT
>VZQC01001007.1:41384-112618 GCA_009823505.1 Rhizomys pruinosus | reverse complement strand
TTTTTGAGTTTTTCATTCTCTCTCTTTAGTTCTCTATATTCTTTATTTTTTTCTCCCTCTAGTTCTTTCCAGAGTTTGTCAATCTGTTCCTTTAGTTCTTTCTGATGTTTGTCATTGTATCCCTCTAGGTCCTTTTTGAGTTTTTCATTCTCTCTCTTTAGTTCTCTGAATTCCTCTTTATGTTCTTTAATTTCTCTGCATAGGTCTGCAATTATTCCTCTAAGATCTGTTCCTTGGGTCTCCTCCAAGGGGTTCCCATTGTAGCTGTCTCCTACAGGTTTGGTAGAGCTTGGTGAAGGATTATCCTGTGCCTTTCCCATGTTGTCCCTTCGTCATGTCCCTGGCATGTTGCCTTCTCTTTTGCGGTTTAGATCACAAATAGCAGATGGCTTTGCTTTCCTCCTTTAGATGCTTTTTTTTTCTTTCCTCCTCTTTGTTTATGGAGTATTGACTTGTCTACTTTTCAATTTTGTTGCTATATTGGATATTGGTAGCCAAAGCACTCTTCTCTTCTTGTTCTGAAGGTTCTCCAAAAAAAAGTCCACTTGGATTCTCACCAATGGTGGGGGTGGGGGGAATATGCCTGATCTAGCCGGCGCCCCAGCAGCCCGCCCACAGGTGCAGACCCACTGGCCCTGGCCCAAATCTCCGGACCCTCTGGCCCAGTGCCCGGGTCCCGCCCAAAAGGCCTCAGAGACACGACCCCCTAGCTGCAGCCCTGGAATGAACCCAGCTCCAAAGGTACTTGCCCAGGTGACTTCCAGGCAGCCCGACCAAAGGTGCAGACCCACTGGCCCTGGCCCAAATCTCCGGACCCTCTGGCCCGGCACCTGGGTCCTGCCCAAAAGGCCTCAGAGACACGACCCCCTAGCTGCAGCCCCAGAAAGAACCCAGCTCCAAAGGTGCTTGCCCAGGTGACTTCCAGGCAGCCCGCCCAAAAGTGCAGACCCACTGGCCCTGGCCCAAATCTTCTGACCCTCTGGCCAAAACCGGGGGAGAAAATTTTCTAAGATCAGACAGAGAGTGGGCTGTTGGCTGTGAATAACATGGCCATGTGAGGTTTGGGAGGAATGTGGAAGACTTTGGAAGATTGGACTAGAAAAAGAGTTTACTCTACTGTTCTAAACTGAGCTTAATGGGCCATTCTAGTAGGAGCCTGTAGGAAAGGGCTGTGGTGATCAATGCGGTTATACAAGGAAATATAAACTGAAGCAGCAACAGGCAAACTTTTGGCAAAGGGTCTGCCTGCAGTCTGCCCACACATGAAAAAGTTGCCTGAGACTAAGCTGAAGAAGAAAGGACCTATTTCTTTGGTGGATGAAATTTAAAGACAGCTATTAATGATGAATATTATGCAGTTCCATAATGAAAAATAAATGGAGTAGAAAGAAATACAAAAATGTACAGGTTGGATTGCAAAAGAGCACTAGGATGACTAAAGTTGGAGCCAAGGCCTATGGTGAAGGTGAGGATCTCTTTGAAAAGGAGACACAGGAATTGAGAAGAGACCTAGAGACCTGCACTTAAACAAAGAAAGAGTACCTTCTGGGAAAGATCACACTCAGCTAAGTCTCCATGTTGTGAAAGGAAAATGCTAGAGGGGTTTTGTATTACAAAAAATCACAGCCTAGAAAAGTGGGTGGTAGTGTGGATGAACATAAACAAGGCCCTGTAAGGGCAAGAGGCCCTGGCTGGCCCTTGGAAGAATCTGTGTATTTGAAACCCGCCTAGCAGTGGAGACCTCAAGATGCTGGAGATGTCAGAATGGGAAATATCTTCGAAGAAAAGCTGCATACATGGAGTGGTACCAGCCCAAGAGAGAGATGTATGTAGCATGCAGAAAAACTAGAGGACTGAGCCCTCTAAACCCTTTGTCAGTAAAGTCTCAGAAGTCAAACATGAAGTTCCTGGATTTGGTGTTTGCTCTGCTGGTGTTGCTTGGTCTTGTTTGGTCCAGTAGTTCCTCAATATGCCCCCATTCTTCCATTTGGAATGGTGATGTGTATTCAGTTCCATTGTATGTTGGAGGCATGTAATTTGTCTTTTGATTTTACAGGGACTTACAATTAAACAATGGCCTTGAGTTTCCACAAGAATTCCAAGACATATCTAGGACCACCAAAGTTGAAAGAGCATTTGACTAAACAAATGGGCACTGATCTCACATACTAAGCTCTGATCTTGACCTTCTAACTGAAGAAAGACTTCAGGAAAGAATAGATGGGAAGGTGGAATCTGATGAGTCAAGGGTCTTTCTTATTGTTCTAAGATGAATGTCCATCAGTGGTCTCTGGCCAGGATGAGCTGACCCAGGTAGACACATATTGGATCCACTTAGAATCCCTTGGTCTGTATTAAATGGTCTCACTCATCCAGTTTGTTCCTAAACGATAAGGAAAAGTGGTGTTTTCATTTACACAGGACTTGTGAAAAGACATAATGAAGAAAATACATGCATAAAATTTATGGTTGCAACAGTTTCAAAGCACTAACCCTGAGATGGTAAATACAATCACAGGATATAAGTGCTAAGTATAATCAATCATCAAGTTTCCAGTTTTACCTCTGGAGAAACTGATCTTTTATACTCATTAAGGACAACCTTCCTACTTGTCCTCCTGTCCAGTTCTCAGCCTCCATTGTTAGGTTTCATGAGCAGAATACAGAAATAATAGGAGACAAATAAAGAAACCATATTGGACCTGGTATGGGACCACATTTTATTGAAGCACAGGAGTGACAGCCAGCTTTCCACATGAAGGAAGCACCTGCACCATGAATCTGGAGAGTCAGAGATCACATAGAGGCAAGAGCATGAGGAAATGGACACAGCTGTAGGGTTTATGTGTCTCATTTTCTGGAGGCACTTGCTCAAACAGTGCAGGCTGTCTTGTGCAACAGTCTGTCTCCAACAGTCCAGAGGGAAAGAAGGGTCAGTGGTAGTTTCAAAGGTAGATAAGGCTAGCAGTAACGTCTAGTTTTCTGCAGCCGGGGCAATTTATCAACCACCATTCTACATCCTGAGTTTTGCATTTGACTTTGGAATATATGTAATAAATGTGAATAATAACATTTGTCCTTTGTGACTGGCTCATTTCATTTAATATAATGCCACTGAGGTTCATCCATGTAATATCATGTACAGAACAATGTTCCCATTTGAAGCTAAACAAATTCTATTGTCTCTACTTATCATGTGTGTTTGTATTTGTGCTTAGGCAATTGTGTATCAAAGGATCTTTCTGTAGCTTCCAACTCTGGGCTGTTTTCTAAAATCTGGTCATTGTACTCCCATTGCCTTGGCCTTTCAGTGTCATTCTAACATAAGGAAGATGTCAAAGTATCCTTGTTTTCAGATGACATGATCCTATACATAAAAGATCTAAATAGTCCATCAGAAAGCTCTTCAAAGCTGAAGTCCTTCCACCTGCACTGTCCTATCTCAGAGCACAGGGCCATGTGGCAGGTGGGAGTACCAAGCTCAGCCTCTGGGAGGCTCCCTGTCCCTACCTGGTGTAGGCTCAGCTTGGCACTAATCTCCAGCACTGGTGTCTGACCAGGCTGTGCTCCATTGCTGCCTTCTAGTTTCAGCATTTCAAACTCAGTGTTTACAATGCAGTACTTGTGAAAAACAAGAACCTAGAAAAAGGACATGTGGAGAGGGAAGGACAGGGGAAGGAAACTGTAGGTAAATGGAAGAGGGGTAATAGTGGAGTTGGCAGAAGAGAGGAATTGAGGATTTGGGAAGAGATGGAGGGGCAAGGATAAGGGAAGGAGAATAAGGAAGGTTTATGTCTTGTAACAGGCCTTAAATAAACAAAATGGACTAAATATAGTGTGTGTCTAGGTGGTTAATGAAAAGATCCTTTGTTCTATTAAACAGATTTGTGAACCTAGGTGATCTTAACGGGAAGGGCACTAGATACTGGCTCCAGGATGAACTGATACCAAGGGTCATTTGGAGCTACAAGCCTGACATTATAGGCCTTAACATATATAATCATGCATGAAATATGGCAGGTATACAAAGTGCAGACAAGGCAGCAGGTCTAAATATAATCAAGATGTGTTGTGTAAAATGCACAAAAATTCAATAATGTTTTATAAAAGTCTTTAGTAGAGGACATGATGTCAAGGTCTCTTAGAAAGCTGTGGTAGAAATGGGGAGGAGTTTGAATGTGACTAAAACATATTGCATGGAATTTAACTATTAATATATAAATATGGGGTAAAAAATGTTTTAAACTGTCTGAGCTGGGTGTGTTGGTACACACCTTTTATCCCAGCACTCAGGAGGCAGGGACAGGCATATATCTCTGTAAGTTCAAGGCCAGCCTGGTTTACATAGCAGGTTCCAGGCCCTCTGGTGCTACTTGGAGACCCTGTCTTTAAAAATATCACCCCCCCCAAAAAAAAAAAAAACTGAAACAAGTTGATGATTCTATCTGGTCCTGGTTGCAGTCCTACAGGGAGGAAGATGTATAGGACATAAAGTACAGAGCAGGGAAGGAAGCCTAAATAAATAATACACTGTGGAGGCTCTCTGAATCACCTCTGTATTTTGCTGCACTTTAAAAGTCATCCATGGGGCTGGAGAGATAGCCTAGCAGTTAAGAGCACCAACTGCTCTTGCAGAGGACCCGGGTTCGGTCCCCAGCACCCACATGGCGGCTAAGAACCGTCTGTAACTCCAATTCCAGGAGGACTCCAGTTCCAGGGGAATCCGAGACCCTCTTCTGACCTCCACGGCATTGCATGACAAGGGTTCACAGACCTACATGCAGACAGTACAGTCATACACATACAAAAATAAATAAATAAAAATTTTAAAAAAATAATAAAATAAAACAAATAAAAGTCATCCTGTAAACTAAACCATATTATGAAACATTTGAATCAGACCACATTTCTGGGTCCTAGGACTTGTTTTTGAGTTTCTGATTTCCTCCAATAAACTTGGGTTCACTTATTCCCCCAAATGATTGCCACATGAGCTCATAATTGCTCAATTCAATAACATTCAACTATCTCAGTTCTCCTTAGATAATTTCCAAAACAAACAAGGGTAAGTTAATGATTGTTTTCGTTTCCCATAATTTTAACTCTCAGCTTTTGCATCAACATCCACAAGTGGCTCCAGCTAGAACTCTATTACCACAAACGAAGAACTCTCTACCATGTGGTTTGATGGACTATCTTTTCTTTCTAAAGGATGTACTGCTGAAAACGTGAGACATGCTTGTAATAAGTTTGTGATTAAAGATGATGACACAATCCTACTGGCTTATCCCAAATCAGGTAAGAACAAGACAATGAGAGGGCACTGTCTATGCAGAAAGTCAGGGAATTTGATTGTCATTCACTCAATTGATGAATGGAATGCTCTGCACACCTGTCAGTGGAGGCAGCTTTGGGGCATCTCAAGAGCACATCCTGACACCATTTACAGTCAGAGAAAAGGATTGAGCCTGACCTATGTGTTCAGAGATTAGCTAAGGTATTAAAGACTGGAGAACAGTGGATCTTAATGCAGATTGAGCCACTGATCTCTTTCTATGAGTAAGAGAGGGTGGAAGGGGATGAGAAATGACTATATCATAGGGAATATAACAGTAGAAGTGAAAAGAATGAAAAGAAGCTGAGCATGGTGGCACATACCTTTAAAACATTTTTTTTATTTTATTTATTTCTGTATGTGTATGAATGTACTGTCTGCATGCAGGTTTGTGCACCCATGTCGTGCAATGCCGCGGAGGTCAATAGAGGGTGTCAGATTCCCCTGGAACTGGAGTTCTCCTGGAATTGGAGTTTCAGACGGTTCTCGGCCTCCATGTGGGTGCTGGGGATCGATCCCAAGTCCTCTGTAAGAGCAGTCGGCGCTCTTAACCGCTAGGCCATCTCTCCAGCCTTGGTAGTACACACCTTTAATTCTAGTACTTGGGAGGCAGAGGCAGGCGGATCTCTGTGAGTTCAGGGCCAGCCTGGTCTACAGAGTGAGTCCTGGAACTCACTCTGTAGACCACTCTCCTTGTAGCTAGAGCTACAAGGAGCCCCTGTCTCAAAAAGTAGAGGAAGAAGAAGAAGAAGAAAAAGAAGAAGAAGAAGAAGAAGAAGAAGAAGAAGAAGAAGAAGAAGAGGAGGAGGAGGAGGAGGAGGAGGAGGAGGAGGAGGAGGAAGAGGAAGAGGAAGAGGAAGAGGAAGAGGAAGAGGAAGAGGAAGAGGAAGAGGAAGAGGAAGGAGGAGAATGAAAGGAAACTACTTGAAGGCGAGAGCTGGTTTCAGGTAGAAGAATTATTGTGGACAGGGTTTAGGACCTGAAAGGGTCTGGCAAATTATAGGAACCGAAAAAGACATGCATTTGTTGGTGTTTGGGAGTGAGAATGGGTCATGGAACACTGAAGATTGGGCAGTTAATGACAACAAAAAGTTAAGGGCAATGGAAATATACTAAAAAGATTTCAGAAAATAGTGCAAAGATGGAAGCTACAGAAACATCTAGTGACACATGAAGGCATGGACACAGATACAAATATATGCAGTAAATGGACAGAATAGAATTTATTCAAGTTAAAAAAAGAAATAATGGGGGCTGGAGAGATGGCCTAGCGGTTAAGAGCGCTGACTGCTCTTGCAGAGGACCCGAGTTCGATCCCCACACACACAAGGCGGCTGAGAACCGTCCGTAACTCCAATTCCAGGAGAACTCCAGTTCCAGGGGAATCTGACGCCCCCTTCTGTCCTCCGCGGCATTGCACAACACGGGTGCACAAACCTACATGCAGACAGTACATTCATACACATAAAATAAATAAATAAATAAATAAATAAATAAATAAATAAATAAATAAGAAATAAGAATTTTTAAAAAAAATAATGTTCTGCTACAGACTACAAGACAGATGAATCTCAATGGCATTATATTAAATGAAAGAAGCTAGTCACAAATGACACACTGCTCTCATACTTATGAAAGAACTTGAACAGACAAATTCACAGAATCAGCCATATAGAATAGTGATGACCTAGTACTGGAGGGAAGTTAAGGAGGCAGGTGGTCTTTAATTAGTATAGAGTCTCAGTTTTACAGGAAGCAATACCCTTGTGATTCTATATAACCCCATGGGGTATGTGCTTGGAAATACTTCCCACAGTAAATTTTACATGTATCTTCACCTTGTGGTTTTTTACAAGTCTTGTTGAAATAATGTACCATGAGTTTTTCTTCTTGTTCAGGAACTAATTGGCTAATAGAGATTGTCTGCTTGATTCAAACCAAGGGGGATCCCAAGTGGATCCAATCTGAGCCCACGTGGATCCGCTCACCCTGGTTGGAGTCTAAGTCGGGATATTCAACTTTAGAGAGTAAAGAACCCCCACGCCTCATGAGTTCCCACCTCCCTTTCCAACTGTTCCCCAAGTCTCTGTTCAGTTCCAAGGCCAAGGTGAGTACCCACTTGTTGAGAGTGTGGGATCAAATGCTCTTTCAACTTCTCTGTGCCTGGGAATGCCCAAGAGACCATGCTAACATGCAGTCTGATTGGGATACAAAGATTATAGTAGGTGATATGGATATGGCCTCTCTTCAGTCCACATCAGAGTTTGAGGATTTGGAACATCCCATAAATTATCCTGGCAATATTTAAGAGAGAATGAAAGGAAATTACCACATGTGAAACTCAAGCAGACTTGAAAATCTACTACACAGATTATCAATGGTTTGGTGTTCTAAGAACAACAAGACAATGTTAATTCATGAAATGCCTCTTGCCCTGTCCAGTGAAACACCCAGGTTATATTTAGTATATTGAAAGCAGTAGGCACCTGCATTGAAGCCTAAATCATGGAGGTACTGTTCTGCATTTGCTGTTCATAGTATGGTCAGAGGTCTTGCTCAACTCTGTTAGGATTACTAGCCACTTTAATTTCTAATATGACAGGTAGGATCAGCAGAAGGGAGTAGAGATATCCAGGATCTAACTTATATAGTTGATTTTTGGTAAGAAAGTTTCGTAGAAGATTTTTTGTTGTTGTTTGGTTGGTTTGTCCCATGGTTTTTAAAGATATTAAATTACAAAAAATTCTTTAAAATCTCTATTTAATATTTACTTTATTATTTTTATTTTATGTGTTTGAGTGTATTTTCTGCACGTAGGTAGTAGTGCACCCATATCATGCAAGGCCCAGAGAGCTCAGAATATGCCATCAGATCCCCTGGACCTGGAGTTACAGAGACTTGTTAGCCACGATGTGAGTGCTGAGAATCAAACTTGGGTCCTCTTCAAGAACATCCAGTGGTCTTAACGTTTGAGCCATCTCTCCAACCCCAGAAAAATAATCTCTCAAAGATGTCACAATGACATCTTTAAGCCTGTGTACCTACTTCCATTTTTTTTATTTGGGTTTGGCCAATTCTAACTAATGAAATGGAGACCTAAAGACATGAGGTTGGAAAAATGTGATAAAAAGGGTTGACACAAAATTCTTAGGGCTGTAGAGATGGCTCAGCCAATAAATACACTGATTGTGATTGAAGAGGGCCAGGGTTCGATTTCTACCACCCACATGGAGACAAACAACTGTCTGTAACTCCAGTTCCAGGGCATCCAACACCTTCTTCTGACCTCTTAGTGCATTGTACAACATGGGTGAACTTAAAACATATAGACAATACACTCATACACAAAAAAATAATAAAGTATTTAAAATACATAAATTTTAAAGGATTCATTTTTCATTTGATAAAGGGTTGTGCGCACGCGCGCACGCGTGTGTGTGTGTGTGTGTGTGTGTGTGTGTGTGTGTTCCTGAATAACTTTATGTGCAACAAGATTATACAGGTAACAGTAGAGGCCAGAAGTCATAGCAGCTCTGTGAACTAGGAGTGACAGGGAGTTGTGAGCCAGCATGTTGGTGCTGGAAACTGGAACCAGGTTCCCGTGAGAACAGCAACTGCTCTTATTTGCTGAGCAATCTCTCAGTCCCAATTATAAAGTTCTTTTTTAATTTTAAAATTATTAATTTTTCTTCATGCCTTTAATCTTAGCATTTGGACTTGGGAGACAGAGGCAGGCAGATCTCTGTGAGTTCAAGGCCAGCCTGGTCTACAGAGTGAGTTCTAGGACAGCCACAGCTACAGGGAGACCCTGTCTCAAAAAGACCAAAAAATTATTAATTTTTTAAAATTTGTATTGAATATGTGTGACTTTCATGTAATATATCTTGATCATATGGACACCTGCTCCTCTATCTGCACTCTCCATACTCCACTTATTTTCATGCTTTCTGTCACATATGGTAAGGCTTGATGAAGTGAAGTTTGTGTCCTCAAATGTCTTGATGCGAATCCATCCTCTGGAATTGTAAGAAGCCCTAACCTTAGCTGAAAAACTATTAGTATCTGATCACTGGTGGGCGAGGGAGAGTTGGTTTTCTTTTTTTAACAAGGTTTTTTTTTATGTGTATGAATGTACTGTCTGCATGTAGGTTTGTGCACCCGTGTCGTGCAATGCCACGGAGGTCAGAAGAGGGTGTCAGATTCCCCTGGAACTGGAGTTCTCCTGGAACTGGAGTTACAGACGGTTCTCAGCCGCCATGTGGGTGCTGGGGATCGAACCCGGGTCCTCTGCAAGAGCGGTTGGCACTCTTAACCGCTAGGCCATTTCTCCAGCCCCTAGAAAGAGTTGGTTTTCTTTAAGTAAATGATGCTACATAGGTTGGCCAAATACAAAGTATGTGCACAGGTCTTAAATCTTAGATTACTGAATGTGCACGCAGATGTGAAACAAGTTTACTATGATCCAGACCATATTTACGAAACTTCTCCTTGGCAGAAAGTTTCCCCCTACTCACTCGTACTCTTCCTACTTGCAAGTACATATAATTTTGATTGTCCTTGAATTTCTTCCAAATGGATTTATGCTGAATAACTTAGACATGTATCTTCTCACATTGAACAAAATATCTGTGACCACATTCATGCATGGTCTTCAATGTGCATATGTTTAAGTTTATAAATTTGGAGTAGCTTAATAACTTATTGTTCTCTAATCTTTAAAGCATAACACACATATATACGGATTTATGTGTGTGCATGTATGCAACTCCCTTTTTTAACAATACAGCACCTTATATAGCCTATGCTATCCTGAATCTATTGTGTATTCTGCCTAAGCATTACAAATGCTATTAATACAGGTGTGCTCCCACACCCACTCTTCAACTTACTTTACCAAATCCCACCATACAGCCAACTTGAGAAGAGTCATGCGCGCTGAATTTTTCTTCCATTGTTACATTCTGAACTCAATGAGCAGTTCTTAAAGAGCTAAATATGTGTAACTGATTAATAAATACTGTGATGAATACATTAAAACACATGGATACTTAATCAACATTTCATATAAATTGTTTGAGGAAAGGAGGCAAAGAATGATTAACTGACTTTCATTTACATATTTTTCCATTTAAGGTGATTTATCTCATCAGAGATCCCAGGGATGTTCTTGTGTCCGGTTATTTTTTCTGGAGTAAAACAACACTTACTGAGAAACCAGAATCACTGGCGAATTTTTATGAATGGTTCATCAAAGGAAATGGTGAGCGCACTTTGAAATACAGGAGCTGAGGAATGCTCAGTCTTTTTCTGAAAGCTTAACAAGTAGCTTAAACTGATCTTGAACTCTCTAGGTAGTCAAGAATGACTTAAGCATTTGATGCTCCTGCCTCTACCTCCTGAGTTCTAGAATCACAAACATGGACCACTATGCTAGGTTTATATGATCCTAGATATCTTAGCCACATCTTTATGTATTTTAATGAAGCACTACAACAGCTTAGCTTCTCCCCGGCCCTTCATCATTTTGTAGTCTTCACCTGGCCCTGTGTTATTCCTCTATATCCACCTGACCTAGAGTTCTCAGGCTCTATCCAGAAGGGAGTTCAAATTGGCCGCATCCAGACAGACAGAATATTCTCTTCCTCTACTTTTGTTATGGAAATTAGCCCAAGACTGATCTGGCCTAGCCTCAAAGTACAAACCAAATTCAGGACATGGAAGAACTTATCCTTTATCACATACAAGACCAGTCAAAACTTCTGCTCCAGGAACTGAGGCACAGAACAGAAATACATACAGAGTTTCATAAGATGTTTCATATCATCCCTTGACAGTAATAATGGTGGACTTGAGACTTCACGCACACAATCATATGTGTCCCCTAAGCTATTATAGTAGATTTAAATTTTAGCAAAGAAGCAGATGTTTTAGGCAAGTGTGGGGTTGAGACATTTCTCAGTAAAGTAACATGCTCATGCCATGTTATAATCTTAGCTATTTTATTTTTTTTATTAATTTTATTTATTTATGTATGTGTATGAATGTACTGTCTGCATGCAAGTTTGTGCACCCGTGTCGTGCAATGCCGCGGAGGTCAGAAGAGGGTGTCGGATTCCCCTGGAACTGGAGTTCTCCTGGAATTGGAGTTTCAGACGGTTCTCGGCCGCCATGTGGGTGCTGGGGATCGAACCCGGGTCCTCTGCAAGAGCGGTCAGCGCTCTTAACCGCTAGGCCATCTCTCCAGCCCAAATCTTAGCTATTTTAACAAATAAGACACATTGTAGCCAGTATTTCCTAACAGACCACTGCAGGAGGAAGCACTCTTCATGAAGCTGCAGACTGCAGGTTTTATGGCTATGGTGGGTTTGAATGAAAAGGGCTCCATAGGTTCCAATAAGTTCCAATAGGTGGTGACACTGTTTGTGGAGGTCTTAGAAGATGTGGCACTGCTGGAGGACATATTTCATTGGGGGTTGACTTTAAGAACTGTTAAACCTTGCCTGATCTCCATTTGCTCTCTGTTTCCTGTGCCTGCTTAAGAATGTGAGCCTCTGCTTCCTGCTTCTGCTCTGATGCTCCTGCTACCGTGCCTCCCCACCATAAGAACCTCTAATTCCCCTGGAATTATAAACTCAAATAAACTTTTCCTTTTATAAGTTCCCTTGGTCATGGCTTTGGCATCACAGCAATGGAAATGTGACTAATACAGAGGGGATCTGCCTTGTCTTAGCCTGAGACTGAGCTCAGAGTGTCTTCATGGTTTGAATGCAAGTTGAAGCTTCTAAAGTCCTAACTCTTGCTTCTACATATATCAGCCAGTGCACCTATTGTTAGCAGTACGTAGCGTTTTTGATAACATTTGATAACTAACATTACATTTGTTAGTACATACTCATGTACCACACAGATCAAAGTAATATGAAAGTCATACATAGTTCCTTAGTTCTACATTAGGGTAATTTTTTCCTATCACTTTCATATCACATTTTGATCTCCCCTTCACTTAAGGCCTCTGCTCCTTCTTCCCATTCTAAAGCCCTCTTTCTAGATTTCTCGTCTCTACATACACTCCACGTTTTACACACTAGTCTAAGAATTCAAAGGTATGATCCCAACATGAGTCAGAAGATGTGTTTGTCTTTTGGGATCTATACTTCCATTTTGCTTATTTTCTACTATTTTTTTCTTCTTTAATGGAAATTTAAAAAAAAATCTCATCATGACCAAGTTGACTTCATTTCAGAGATACGAGTGTGTTGCAAAATATGTAAATCAACAAATGTTTTTCATTCTATAAATATATTTGATGACAGAAATTGTATGTTCATACCAATAGCTTCAGAAAAGAAAGGATATTGACAGTATCCAAAATGCCTTTCCAATAAAATTCCTGGAGATTCTAGGGATGAGGGATCTTTCCTCAGCATAATAAAGCCTATAAAACATACCTAATTTATCTTATCTTTGATTCATTTTCATGATATGACCTTTAACTTAGCCTTTATTTCACTTGTTTAATTTAATACATTTCAGATATTTTCTCCAATACTTCTTTCTCTGTTGAATTCCACTTTCATTTCTACATCTTCTTCTTCATGTCTTTCAGTTGCTTTTACTGTTTTAATCAGGCACTTATTTTCCTATTGCACTTCTTTCAACATTCTTAAATTCCTATAATCATTCTTCTGAGGTTCTTCTAATTCACTGTCACTGGAACCATTGCTGTAGGATTAGTAACTTGGAGGAATCTTATTTCTGGGTTTGCATATTTCTATGCTACTGCACTGGGATTCATGCATCTGGAGATATTTTGTTGGTTGGTTATTTTGTTGGAGTTATCTCAGGTATATTCATTCTATTGAAGTATTTTCAATGTTCGGGTAGGAGTTAGACATGGTAGACTTAAATTGTTTAGTTCAATAAATTGTTTAGTTCAGAAAATTGTTTAGTCCAGGACTACTTGGATTCTGAAAACTCTGTGTTAATTCGTCAACAAAATATTATTTGGGAGAAAAAACACAGTCACTGGATATTCCCATTATGCACATGTCCTACTGGAAGATTGTCAGTAGTCCCTGTGACTTTAATAACTGTGTTGACTATGAACAATAAAGGATAACATGGTGTTTACTCATATTGAGCTAATAAGATTAAGAATGGGAAAAAAGTAGAGTGGATGAGGGTCGGTCTAAATTTTAAATGGGGATTGAAAATAAAAACATCGAGGTAGGGGCTGGAGAGATGGCCTAGCAGTTAAGAGCACAACCGCTCTTACAGAGGACCTGGGTTTGATCCCCAGCACCCACATGACGGCCAAGAACCGTCTGAAACTCCAATTCCAGGAGAACTCCAGTTCTAGGGGAATCCGAGACACTCTTCTGACCTCCGTGGCATTGCACGACACGGGTGCACAACCCTGCATGCAGACAGTACATTCATACACATACATAAATAAATAAAATTAAAAAAAATCGAGGTAGATAAATTCACAGGGAGTGGAATTTGGGATATTGTTAGAGACCATAGATTTTAGTGATTTCTAAATCAATAGAAGATGGTAATAAAGAGGTAAAAAGAGAAAGGAACATGGATGAGAGAAATATGAAAAGATGTAGAAGTAAGGGAGTAAAGGAGACATGATAAATGTACAGTCTGTAGTGGACTCTGAGTAGAGAAACATTCATAGAAATTCTAAATACTAAGTGAGTAAATAAAAGAAAAAGCAAACACATTCTTGGACATATATGCAGAGACAACATTGAATAATAGAAAATAAATGAAAAAAGTGCTCAGGTAGTGAATTTCTACCACACCTGTGCTGAGGTTCACAAAGGTGAAACTCTGACATCCCTCTAGTTCTAGTAGGGTCTGCTTCCTGCTGTCCTTTACATTTATCTTAATGAACATACCACCTCTCATCCAAAGGCTAGTACATATCAAAATTTTGCAGGCATTAGCTTTTTGTGTGTAGTGTTGTTGCTTTACTCCCTTCACTCACTCCCTTCTCTAATGTAATTATTTTTTGCAGTTTGTTTTAATTTTATGTCTATGGGTATTGGCATGCACATATACATATGCAACATATTGGTACAATGCCCTGAGAGGACAAAAGAGGGCATCAGATCCTTCAGAACTGGAGCTATGGGTGGTTGTGAGATGACATATGAGTTCTGGAAATCAAACCTGGATCCTTTAGAATAGCAGAAAGTGCTCATAACCTCTACACTATCTCTCCAGCCCCAGGTTATGTCATTATTAATGAAGTCATACCACCTTGAATCAGGAATCTATTTGGCTTCTGCCCAAAGCTTGCTGTTGCAATGGTAAACTCTTCAACACTGTATAGTAGTACAATCTTTGACATCTGTAACAACTTCACTTTCTATCTTCTCAGTACACATTAAAAAATAACATACATGCAACTTTATTTTTCAATTACAAGATAACATCTAAAATGTCTATACAGAAAACAAAACTTTGGTGCATACATATCATGGAGCATACGAAGAGTGAGGTTTTGTCATTTTCAAAAACTAGCTGATTCAAGAAGTCAGTATGCTGTGTGAAATAGTATTGTAACAGTAAGAAAAAAAATTATTGCACTGTGTCACGTACATGTAGAGTATAAAAAAGAACAATATTCAGAGGCAAAGAGCATACCAGTGGTTAACAGAAATGAGGGGACACTGAGCAATACAGAGAGTGATGGCTGATTGTTTTCATTTTGCATTTTCATACACATGTGATGCTATTTAAAAAAAAAAAGAAAGAAAAAAGAAATTACAAAAATAAAAAATAAAAATATAAAGAAAACAAATAGAAATTCCCATAACAAAGACACAGGGCAATGCTGTTTGCAGAGTCATGGCTCGTTGACTTAAAGAACAGATGTAAGCTGCCTAATGTGTATGACACTACTGTAGGAAGCTCAAATGGCTTCTAAGAATGGTAACCAAAACATTTGTCTTACATCTCTGTGATTGTTTCAGTGAGAGAAACAAGAACAAGGAAATCAGATTAATCAACAGAGGTGTTAAGATAATATGTACCATCACCCTAGAACCATCAGTTTGCGGCTCTTGTAGCTTTTCAGTAAATAGAAAGAAAAGGAAAGTGTCATCCGACGATAAGTTAGATTTTGTGCATGTTAATGTAAACGTCAACAAAATTTTAACACACTACAATGTGGTGTAACATAGTTATATGTTTATATGTAAGAAAAAGAAAAAATGAACTATTTTAATTTAAAAAAACAAAAAAATGACATACATGTCCAAGTTTCTGTATACACATGCTTCTACACATATACGCATATATCCTAGGTCTTCTCCATTGGTACATGCCCATTAAACAGTAAAAATAACAGATATCCAGAGTTAGTATTGTCCTGCTTATCTTTAATTCCAGCATTCATGAAAAGAAGCCTGAATGATCAGGAATTCAGTGCCAGCCTATGCTAAATAGCAAGTTTGAAGCCAATCTTGATGACTTAGACCCAGTCCTCCTTGCAATGCCCCCAGCACAAAAAAAATGTCATTTTACTGATTTGTATATGACAGAACCACTGTTCATTATCATCTACATTTATGCCACAGACTCATTGCTGGTGTTTTTACTAGCAAGGTTTTAGCTCTTTATGTTGTTTGTTTATTTAGTCTTCCTTGAGAGAGATGGTCAGATATATCCAAGCCTGTCCTCATTTCACTGAGTATCTGAAAATACTTTTGAACACTTGGTTCTCTTGTATCTACCTCCTGAGCATTAGTTTTTAAAGAAGGGTGTATCATTACATGTGTCTTGGCTTCAGACTTTTCTTTGTATGTGAGTTAAATATGTGTGCACGGTGTATGTGTAGCTGTGTATAGGTGAATTTGTACATAACTGTACAACAAGGAGTGTGGAGGTCAGAGGACAAGGTCAGGTTTTGGCCTTTGCATTCCAGCTTCTTTGACGTAGGGTCTCTGTTCCATCATCAACTTCTGTGTACACTGGGTTATGTAGTTCTCATGTTTCTGAGTATTCTCCTGTCTCTGATGTTCCTAGCCCTGAAGGAGCACTAGAATTACAGACAGTCACTACATTACAAACTTTAGTTGCTTTCAAGGATTCAAACTCAGGTACTTACATTTGCATGGCAAGTGCTTTCCCACAGAACCATGACCTCCATGTACCTTTTTTATTTTCTTAAGCTTCTTAGGCCCCATCATGTATCGTGTAATTCTCTTTCCCTTTAGAACATCTCCGGAAATCATTTGCCCTTTAGGACACCACTGGAAATCATTCAGTCCATTCATAGTCCTTGAATTCCTACTTCCTATTGGCGCATGCCTAGCTTCCTCCTTGTCCTTCTCCCTTGGCTTCCTTCAGTTATAGTTTGAGGGAAAATTTGATGGTGGAAGTATGCAGTGGAGGCCAAGACATGAAGAGTGAGCACAGTTCAGTGTAGGACCAGTCAAGACACTGGGACAAACAGAGATGGAACTGTTCCCAGGATGCATTATGTGTGGGGACCTCTGCTGAGACAGATCTACCCCTAGCTCCCTGGGAGCCTTAGCAAGGAGCAGAGCAGAAGTGCTGCAGCTGCACTCCTGGGAGACTCATCTTTTCTGCAAATCTCCTTTATTGTCCTTTGTTCCAAGCTTATATAGTGAAAGCCAGGGGTCGCAGAAAGTGTGCAAAAGGGACAGGATTCCAAAGGAAGTGAGGTTATCCACATGTCCTCATACAGAGAGGATGTGAAAGAAGTCTTCAAAGATAAGCTTTGGGTAATTAACCACTTTGGGATAAGGCAGTTAACCATTGAAAGCATACATAAATCTCAGTAAAGGCAGATGAGACAAGTAACAATAACAAAATGCACTTAGTTCTTGAGTAAAGCAGGTACTACTTAGAGGAATGCACTGACTAGAGGATGACAGATATTAAATCAATTGAGAATGTCCCAGGATGATTTTCCCATGGAACAAAAGAAGAATTCAGAGCTTGGCAGCTGTGTCCCATTTGGTTTTCTGATGACAGGATCTTTAATGAGCTCACTATTATTAGCATCCCACCCTCCTTCTGGGCCTGAGCAGATTCTCTGAAATTCCTGAGCTCCATTTTATTCTAAAGTAATTCATCCCAGCCTTCAGCAACTATTAACATGAAGATTTTGGGTGAACAAGCAATACTAAGCCTTGAATGTCTCGAACTGATCAAGATTTTGACACTTCTCTTTCAGGGTGAAATTGCTGGTAAGTGTTGGAAACTTAAAGAGATGGGGCTCAGAGGGTGAGGCCTTGTTCTTAACAGGGGTTACAGTAGTTCTCCAGGAATTAGTGTCACGAAAGCCTGAGTCTGGATATGTTGATCCTTCTGGAATTTATGTAAATGCTTCCTCCAGCACAAGTTCCTGTTATTTCACGCTTCCAAGATGACAACTCCTCATGGAAAAAGTCGTATGGCTGTGAGGAGAAAAGCATATTAATAAGTGGGATCTTAACATCTCAGTATGTATGTGTGTGTGTGTGTTGTCTCAAAACAGTGATGGACACTGTAATCATTTAATTATTAAAGTTGTATGAGTTTGAAGAAGATGAAGAATATGGAATAGACACCTGTTTCATACCCTGTAACCTACGGGCTCTCTGTACTCCCTCATGCAGTGCCCTATGGATCATGGTTTGAGCACACCAAGGGCTGGATGTCCATGAGAGACAGGGACAACTTCCTGCTACTGAGCTATGAAGAACTGAAAAAGGTAACAGACATTCTTATGGTCACCATATAGGCTCTCTCCAGGTTCAGTAATTAAACATCCCCCATTCTTCAATGTATCCATTTCAACTATCGATTAATGTTTCACCTCAAGAATCACTAGAATGTGACAACACCCTTGGTTCTTCATTTACCTGCATCTGTTTCACCATTAACACAACACTTAGCTGTCCTTCACATCGTTGCTCTAACTTACTGTAGTAAGTGCCTCCAGCTACAAGCAGGTATACCTCAGTCATGCTAAGGGTAGGGGAGCAGTGGATGCCTGGCATCATTTGGGGACCTGAACCCTGTGCACAGGGGTCAGCTGGCTACTTTTGCAGCCCAACATGAGTGACTACTGTCCCCTTCAGGCCCTTAGCCTATGATGGTGGAACACCATGATGTCTGGCCATGTCCACTCAACTACCCAGAAACTGCTGACCACTGGACAGGAATTTCAGGCTGATGGCTGATGGCCAATCCTCAGCCGATACCACCTACAATTCAGGCCACAGGTTGTTTGCCAGATTAGCCTCCATCTAATTCCCATGCTAGCATACCAGGCTAGTGGTATGATGAACCCCTGTCTAGCCCACTAGCACCCGACACTCAAAATTCAGGCCTGCTCCAGCATATACAGGCAGAATAATGGATCTGGGCACTCTATCTTGATGGTAAAGGAGAATCCACATTTTTGTATACTGTGATTCACTTTTATGAGCAAAATGATGTCATCTCTCAGGGCCAGTCCCAGACCCCTATATCATGGTACCTGTATACATCACCCACTTCCACTCCACCCAGCATCATGGGGTCAGGAGTTTCTGTCTCATGGGGTCTGGGTCTGGGGAGCCTTGTGACTTCCACCTTATGCCCCACGGAGATGCTAACTGAAAAGCTAGCCCTTAACCCAAACTGGATCTTCCCACAACTTACTACATCTGAAAACTTATGCTTGCACCATGACATATTTTTTAAATCCTCTAAATGCAGGACACCTGATAACCTAGGCAGAAACACTCTCCTTCACACTATGCCCAACTCTAAGGCATCTCCTTGTGACTAAGAGAAAAGGGGTGAAATACTGAAATAAATATGTGAATAAGTGAGAGACCAAATGCTGGGCTCTGAGTGACCCTCAGAATTGGTGAGATGTGCATAGCAGTGCAGTTGGAAAGGAAGGAAGACGTACAGTGCGCCGAAGCACAGGAGGATCAGCATGGTTGCCTGGAATTAACTAGAAAATTCAAATGACTTAATAGAGACTGTTTAAAATGTTCCCCAAATACAGTAATGACATTTGTTTAAATTGATATATGTGCCTGTATACTGATTGGATTGTTATACTCCTTTCCAAGGAATCGTCACTTAGATTCACTGATTCCTTGAATTGTTGGGGGGGGGGTTGGGCCTTTTCAAGACAGGGTCTCCTTGTAGCCCCAGCTTGTCCTGGAACTCACTCGGGAGACCAGGCTGGCCTTGAACTCACAAAGATCTGCCTGCCTCTGCCTTCCAAGTGCTAGGATTAAAGGCGTGCAGCACCACGCCCATCTTTCCTTGATTTGTTTTATTTGTTTCGATTTCATTATCATCTGTTCTGATTTGTGTTGTTTCTTTTCATCTAACAGGTTTGTTTGGGGTTTATTCTTGCCTTTCCAGAGTCTTGATTTGTACTGTCAAGTCATGTATGTGTGCCCTTTCTGAGTTTTTTGTAAATTTTTACTAAATTTTTGTCTATTTCATATAGAACGCTTTCATCAATATTATACCCCCTTCCCCTTCCATAGCCACCCCCACCAATGGAATTCATGCATTCTATGCTATCACTTTTGTTAGAATCTACCATGTCAAGTTAGGTTCTCCAGATGTTCCCCCGTGCAATTTCATCCAATGATGTCTAGTCAGCCTATCCTGAGTGCCTCCATTTAAGAATATCAGCTCTTCCTTGCCTAGCAGTTTGTAGATATACACTTCTTTTTAGGCCTGACTGCTATTTATTTCTTCTTTGACCCAATTGCCATTCAGGAGTCTGTTGTTTAATCTCCATGAAATCATAGAGTTACTGGAGCTTCTTTTCATGTTGATTTTAAGCTTTATTGCATTGGGGTTTGATGCACTGCATGGAATTATTTCAATTTTTTCTATTACTTCTTTATTTTTTTTTTATTTTTTAACAATAAGTAATAATTTATGAGTACAAGCACCCTTCATGTAAAACCAATTTGCAAGCAGTTGTGCCCAAACCCACACAGCCCAAGGGTCCCACCATCCAGCTGGGGGGCTTGTATGTTCAATCAAGTTGATCAAATAAGTGTCCAGACTACATTGCTGTAGTTTCACCATTCACCCCAATCGCAGCCCTTACATTCTACCATGCCCCCTCTTCCGCAGATTGTTCCCTAGGCTTAGAAAAGGGGCACAGGTGGATGAGAAGTAAAACAGTCCACTCTCTCTGGAGCTGTTGACTTGGACTCTGGTCAATTCTGGCTGTTTCCTTTCATGGGCTGACAGTTTGTCCAGGAATAACCTTTCGATCCTACTAATGAAGAACAAGCAATTAGATATATAGGTATTTAAGCAGCACTAATAGTTATGGTAGGTTACTTTAGCATAGACACATGTTTGGATATGTTAATCCATGAATTACAATTTTCCCCCCTGTTAAATATGACAGGGTCTTACTGTGGCTTATAACATCTCCTAACCTGTAGAGGATGTAAGCTTGTGGCATCAGCCATGGGTTATTTCTCCAAGGGGAGAGCCAATAGCCAATTAGATTTGGGATATACAGGCACATGGCTGCCTCTGCTGCACAGTATTTCCAGGCAGGTGAGGTGTAGCTGGTGCTGACGGTGGAGTCTTGCTTGACTCAGGGAGACCCATATTTGCTTTATTGGTTTAGTGGCCTTTGGTAACACTCTCTGGCATTCCAGAGGCCATCTGTACACTTGCATGTGTGGTCTCAATACATCCCTCCCATGTTAACGTCAGGTCTTCGGCAGCAGGGTCTTATTGCCTCTCCTCCTGTAGGTATCCCAACTTAGAGGCAAGGAGCCCTTACCTTTTGTGGGGCCTTGGATCCCCTGGCCAACATCCACCTGGTAGAACAATCCATTGCTGATGTCAGAGCTCCTGTATTAATATATTTTGCCTGAGTGCATAGCCCTAGGACTTTAGTATTATATTTGGTTCTGAACAGAGAGTAATCCCTTCCACAGTTCCCATGTCTAGTAGTCAATTAAAGAAAGCAGTTTTACCGGTTTTATAAGAGATTACCTCTACAATAGTTGTCTCCAATTTACAGTTGGGGAGCGACCTCATCATTGTCATATTTCTCCTTGTTCTATGGGTGGGAAGGCAAGGAAGTCTCTCATATCAGAACCTTTGTGGCACCTAGAAGGTAAGTTTCATTAGGACTCATTATAACTAGTTGTTACATGTAGGATCCACAGAGGGGTTCGATGTTTATGGCAATCTGAGGCTTTTCTTCCTTTGAATGTTCAGACGGGTCAGCCTTTCCGTTGCCACTTTTTGGTACATCCTACTCAATGCAAACCTGTATCTTTTCTTTCTCAGCCGTTAAGTTGGTGACGTTTTGTCCTGTTGGAACAAACAAATCTTTTCCCATAGTTAGTTTTAAGATTTGAATTGCAAGGGTTTGATGAAAAGGTTTCATGTCTTTCTGTATCCCCCCCCCTTTTTTTTAGCGTATGAGTCTCCAGAAGACAGTTGTATTATACATGACTATAGGGTGGAGTCAAGGCACAGATTTCATCAAATTCACCCATGTTGTTTTGGGTGACTATATATGATTAACTTGGGAAGCAAACTTAATTTTTACGTTAAATCATCTTAAAGAGAATGCTACAAGGTGATACTGTACAACAGAGAAATTATAGAGAACATTTGTATGTGTCAATCCCAAAGTTCTTGCTCTACAGATTTTATGTAAAGCAAATGTGGGCAACAGCGAATTATATCTCCATTTAATTCAGATGCATTACCATTTTTATCAGATTCTGTAAACCAATGTTGTTTAATATACACATGTTTACTTTTACTTTTACTAAGTCCTAAAACACCATGTGTCCTGTAGACAGTGTCTAGGCGAAACTGGGTACTTGCTGAGCTCACGTCAATTAAATATGCCTTAATCGAATATACACCCGTGTCCCTCTCCCACCCATCCCCCCTTTCCAATTCACCATTTCAGTCCATTTTCTGATGCAGTCTTTCTGTTGTTCTTTTACTATGCCTCCCTCTCCATGAGAAATATTTATATCTGGGTTGTTGGTACTAGCATCCACATATGAGGGACACCATTTGTCGTTTGTTTTTCTGGGACTGTGTTACTTCACTTAACATAATGTCTTCCAGCTCCATCCATTTACCTGCAAATTTCATGATGTTGTCCCTCTTTACTGCTGCATAGTATTCCATTGTATACATGTACCACATTTTCTCTATCCACTCGTCAGTTGAAGGGCACCTGGGCTGGTTCCAGCTTTTTGCTATTGTGAACAGAGCTGCAATAAACATAGCTGTGCATGTATCTTTGCAGTAAGTTGTGTCTTGTGGGTATATACCCAGGAGTGGTATGACTGGGTCAAATGGAAGGCTCATTTTGAGTCTTCTAAGGGTTCTCCACACTGCTTTCCATAGTGGCTGTACAAGTTTACATTCCCACCAGCAATGGATGAGTGTTCCCCTTTCCCCACAACCTCTCCAGCACTTGGTATCATTCGTGTTCCTGATCCTAGCCAGTCTTATTGGAGTAAGGTGATATCTCAGAGTGGTTTTAATTTGCATTTCCTTAATTATCAGAGATGTTGAACACTTCTTAAGATGTTTCTCGGCCATCTCTAACTCCTCCTCTGTGAAGTCTCTATTCAGATCTTTGCTCCATCTTTTGAATGATTCATTTGTTTTCTTTCTTCTTTGTTTTTTGAGTAGCTTGTATACTCTGGAAATTAATGCTTTGTCAGATGTATCTGCTGTGAAGGTTTCCTCCCACTCTGTGGGTCTTCTCCTCACTTCCTTTATTGCTTCCTTTGATGTACAGAAGCTTTTGAGTTTAATGAGGTCCCATTTGTCAATTGTCGATCTTATTTCTTGTGCAGCTGCTGTCTGATTTAGGAAGTCTTTTCCTACACCTATGTCTTGTAGTCTGCTGCCAAGTTTCTCTTCTATCACCTCCAGAGTTTGGGGTTTCACGTTGAGGTCTTTGGTCCATCTGGAGTTGACTTTTGTACAAGGTGAGAGGTAGGGGTTTAATTTCATTCTTCTACAAGTGGTGATCCAGTTTTGCCAACACCACTTGCTGAAGATGCTGTCTTTCCTCCATTGTGTCTTCTTGGCCCCCTTGTCAAATATGAGGTGGCTGAAATTGTATGAGCTCAGGTTTGGATCTTCAGTTTTATTCCATTGGTCAACTGGTCTGTTTTTGTGCCAGTACCAGGCTGTTTTTATGACTATAGCCCTGTAGTATAGTTTGATGTCTGGTATAGCGATCCCCCCTGTATTGCTCTTTTCACTCAGGGTTGCTTTGGCTATTCGGGGTCTTTTGTTTTTCCAAATGAAATTGAGGATTTTTTTTTCCAAGCCTGTGAAGAAACTCTTGGGGATTTTGATTGGGATTGCATTAAATCTGTACACTAGTTTGGGTAGGATGGACATTTTTACTATATTTATTTTCCCAATCCATGAGCATGGGAGGTTTGTCCATCTTCTGATGTCTTCCTCAATTTCCTTTTTCAGGGGTTTAAAATTTTCATTGTAGAGATCCTTGGTGTCTTTGGTTAGGTTTGTTCCTAGGTATTTTATTGGTTTTGAGGCTATTGTGAATGGGAAAGTCTCCTTGTAGTCCTTCTTCAGTTGCTTGTTGTTGGTGTAAAGAAAGGCTACTGATTTTTCTAGGTTTATTTTGTATCCTGCCACTTTACTAAAGCTTTTAATCATTTCTAGGAATTTTCTGGTGTTCTTAGCATCCCTTAGGTAGAAAAATCATATCATCAGCAAAAAGGGATAGCTTGACTTCCTCTTTTCCAATTAGAACTCCTTTAATTTCCTTTTCTTGCCTTATTGCCCTAGCAAGGGTTTCAAGCACTATATTGAAGAGGAGTGGTGACAGGGGGCAGCCTTGCAGAGTTCTTACCTTTAAGGGGAATGCTTCTGTCGTTTCCCCATTTAGGATGATATTGGCTGTGGGTTTCCTGTATATGACTTTGATTACATTGAGGAATGATCCCTCCAGTCCAATTCCCTATAGGACTTTAAACATGAAGAGATGCTGAATTTTGTCAAAGGCTTTCTCGGCATCAATTGAGATGATGGTGTGGTTTTTGTCTTTCAGTCCATTTATATGCTTGATGATATTTATTGATTTTCATATGTTGAACCTTCCCTGAATCTCTGGTATGAATCCAACTTGGTCATGATGGATGATCTTCTTGATGTGGGTCTGTATGTGATTTGCCAGTATCCTATTTGTTTTTGGCATCTGTGTCCATTAGGGATATGGGTCTATAGTTCTCCTTTTTGGTTGTATCTTTACCTGGTTTTGGTAATTGCGTGATGCTGGCTTCATAGAAGGAATCTGGGAGAACTCCCTCCATTTGCATCCTTCCTAACAACTTGAGTAGTAATGGTTGTAAGTGTTTTTGAAATATTTTTTAGAATTCTGCCGTGAAACCATCTGAGCCTGGGAATTTTTTGCTTGGGGGGCTACTTATTACATCTTCAATTTCTTCCTCTATTATTGATCTATTTGGGCTGTCGATCTCTTCTTGGTTGAGCTTTGGTGATTCCCAGTATTTCAGATATTCATCCATTTCTTCTAGGTTTTCAAACTTAGTAGAGTATAGGTTTTTGAAGTATTCCTGTTTGATTGTCTGGATCTTTTCATGGTCTGTTGTGATATTTCCCCTTTCATCACAGATTCTATTGATTTGGAGTTGTTCCTTCTTTTGGGGGGGGGGTAACTGGGCTAGAGGTCTGTCTATCTTGTTTATTCTCTCAAAGAACCAACTTTTCCATTCATTGATTTTTTTTGTATGGTTTTCTTTGTTTCTATTTCATTGATCTCTGCTCTGTTTTTGTTGTTTCTTCTTGTCTGTTGCGTTTAGGGTTCATTTGCTGTTGTCTCTCAAGTATTTTTAGCTGCAGTGTTAGATCATTCACTTGTGCTCTTTCTGTTTTTTAAAACTTCCCTCTTAGGACTGCTTTTAAAGTGTCCCATAGGTTTTGCTGTGCTGTATTATCATTGTCATTCAGTACCAGGAATGTTTTTATTTCTTTCTTAAATCTTCCTTGACCCATTCACTATTCAGGAGATTGTTGTTTAGTCTCCATGTGTTCTTGTAGGGTTTGGGTTTTATCCTGGTGTTGATATTGAGTTTTATTGCACTGTGGTCTGATAGAATGCATGAGATTATTTCAATCTTTTGGTATTTGTTGAGTTTTTTCCTGTGTCCCAGTATATGGTCTATTTTGGAGAATGTTCCGTGAGGTGCTGAGTAGAAAGTGTATTCGCTGGGGTTTGGGTGAAATATTCAATAGATGTCTGTGAGGTCCATTTGGTGTATTGTATCATTTAGTTCAGATGTCTCTCTGTTTATCCTTTGTCCTGTTGATCTTTCTAAAGGACTTAATGGGGTATTGAAGTCCCCTACTATTAGTGTGCTGGGGTTAATCTGTGCCTTGAGATTTTGAAGAATCGTCTTTATAAAGTTTGGTGCACCAGTGTTTGGTGCATATATATTCATGATTGTGAGATCTTCATCGTCAATTGTTCCTTTAAAAAGGATGTAATGGCCCTCTTTGTCTCTTTTGATTTCTTTTGCTTTGAAATCTATTTTGTCTGATATTAGAATAGCAACACCTGCTTTCTTTTTGGTACCATTTGCTTCGAATACGTTCTTCCATCCCTTCACCTTAAGTTGGTGCCTATCCTTGAAATTGAGATGGGTTTCTTGTAGACAGCATATAGATGGGTTTTGTTTCCTAATCCATTCTCCCAGTCTATGCCTTTTGATTGGGGAGTTTAGCCCATCTATATGTAAGGTTATAATTGAAAGATGGATGTTGCTTACTTTCACTTTATTATCTATTTTGACTTCTAGCCTCTGATTTTACTCCTACGGTTATGTTTTTCTTAGTTTCTTTTTCTAGGTGTTTGAGAATTGTTGCTCCTCTCTTCTGCCCTTTGAATTGCTTCAAGTATTTAGTGAAGAGTTGGTTTTCCAGACATGTATTCTATCAACTTGTTTATGTCATGGAAGATTTTTCACTCTCCTTCAACTATAATCAACATTTTTGCTGGGTAAAGTATTCTAGGTTGGCATCCGTAGTCCCTTAACACTGGGAATGCTTTGCTCCATGTTCTTCTTGCTTTCATGGTTTGTGCTGAGAAGTCAGTTGTAATTCTGATGGGTTTCCCTTTGTATGTGACTTGTTTTTCTTTTGTAGCCTTCAGAATTTTGTCTTAGTATTGGGCGTCTAGCATTTTAATTATGATATGGCGTGGGGAGTTTCTTTTCTGATTTTGTCTATTTGGAGTCCTATGTGCTTCCTGTATTTGTATGGGTTTGTCTATTTTTAGTTTGGGGAAATTTTCATCTATTATTCTGTTGAAAATCTGATCAATACTATTCTCTTGGGATTGTCCTCCTTCCTCTATTCCTATGATGCATAGGTTTGATCTTTTTATAGTGTCCCATATTTCCTGGTTGTTCCACTTTTGTGTATTTTTAAATTTTTCATATTCTTTATTTGAGCTTTTCAGTTGCTCTGTTTTATCTACCAGATCTGATATTCTTTGTTCTGCTTCCTCCATTCTACTTCTGAGGCTTTTTCCTTTCCTTTCTTCTTGATTGGATGAGTGTTCTAATTCCTTTTTCGTTTCATCCTGTGTTTTCTTTAGTATTTCCATTTCCTTTTTGATCTTCTCAATCTCTTCTTGGTGCTCCTTACTTCGTTGGTTGGCTTCCTTTTTCAGTGTTTCTACTTCCTTTCAGAGTTTGTTTTTTTCTCCCTCTAGTTCTTTCTAGAGTTTGTCAATCTGTTCATTTAGTTCTTTCCGATGTTTGTCATTGTATCCCTCTAGGTCCTTTTTGAGTTTTTCATTCTCTCTCTTTAGTTCTCTGAATTCCTCTTTATGTTCTTTAATTTCTCTGCATAGGTCTGCAATTATTCCTCTAAGATCTGTTCCTTGGGTCACCTCCAGGGGGATCCCATTGTAGCTATCTCCTACAGGTTTGGTAGAGCCTGGTGCAGGATTATCCTGTGCCTTTCCCATGTTGTCCCTTCGTCGTGTCCCTGGCATGTGGATTTCCTTTTTGTGATTCAAATCACAAATGACTTTTCACTATGTTAGTGGATGGTTTCGCTTGCCTTCTTCCGATGCTTTTTTTTTCTTTCCTCCTCCTTGTTTATGGAGTATTGACTTTTCTAGGTTTCAGGCTTTCAATTTTGTTTATATATTGGATATTGGAAGCCTAAGTCACTCTTCTCTTCCTGTTCTGAAGGTTCTCCAAAAAAAAGTCCACTTGGATACTCTCTCACCAATTCCAGTTGGTGGGGGGGGGGAATTTGCCTGACTTAGCCTGTGCCCCTGGTACCTCTCTAGAGCGACTTCTGGGCTCCCGTGCCTCAGCAGCCCACCCGCACAAAGACACAAAGGCACCGAACCCAACCCACCAGTCACCAGCTGCAAAGGTGAAGGGTGGCTCCACCCAGAGAGCCACCCCCTACAAGGGTTCAGAGTTGAGACCCTTTTCCAGCAGCCCAGGAGTCAATCTACCCTAAAATCTACCTGCCTGGAGCAACTTCTGTGTTCCTGTTCCTCAGGAGCTGGCCCGCACCTAATTATTTCAATTTTTATATGTATTTGTTAAGGTTAGTTTTGCCAACCCCCACCCCATATGTGGACAATTTTAAAGAAGCCTCCATGGGCTGTTGAACAGAAATTGTATTCCTAGGCTGAAGAGATGATTCAGTGGTTAAGAGAATTGATTTTTCTTGCAGAGGACCGGGGATCCATTCCTAGCAACCACATAGTGGCTGAAAATCATGTGTAACTCCAGATCCCTGGGAATCCAATGCTCTCTTCCGATCTCCATAGGTGTTGCTTGAAATGCATGCACTTACATACCTGGAGGCAATACACTTACATACTATATTAGTCATTTTTCTGTTGCTGTGATAAAACCACCATGAGCAAGGGAACTTATAAAAGGAAGAGTTTATTTGAGCTTACGATTGACGGTTCCAGGGAATCAGACTCCATTGTGGTGGGAAGCATGGTGGCCGGGGCTGGAGCAGCAAGCTGAGGGTCACATCTCGCAATCAGCACAGGAAGCAGAGAGAGAGACACTGGAGACAACAAGGCTTGTTAAACTCACTAAGCCTGCCCCCAGTGACATACTTCCTCCAGCACGGCCACACCTTCTAAGACCTCCAAGAACAGTGCCACCAACTGGAGACAAAAATGTCTGAATACTTAAAGCCTATGGGGGACACTCTCATTCAAACCACCACACATACATAAAATTAAATGTTATAAAAGAAAGTTTATTTCTTGGTGCTTGGGTGGCATATTTGGTAGATGCCTTTCAGGTCCATTTGATGGAGGATGTCATTTAATTCAGATGCCTCTCTCTTTATTCTTGGTCCATTTGACCAGTATATTGGAGCTAAGGGGCGGGTACTGAAGTCACCAACTACTACCAACTTGGTGTTAATCTAGGATTTGCAGTCCTGTAATACTGTTTTTCATGAAATTGGGGATGCCTGGGTTTGGTGCATATCAGTTCATAATTTTAGGATCTTCTTGTTCAATTGTCCATTTGATAAGGATGAAGTCACCCTCTTTATTTTTTCAGATTAATTTTAGTTTGTAGTCTATTTTGTCAGATGTTAGAAAAACAACATTTGATTATTTCTTAGTGCATTTTGCTTGGAATATTATCCCATCCTTTTAACCTAAGATAGGGCTTATCCTTGAAAGTGAGATGATTTTCTTGTAGAAAACAAAAGGACGGATTTTGTTGCTTATCCTCTTCCTGGTCCTGTTTCTGTTCTAGCCCGTGTCTTTTGCCTGGGGAGTTGAGAACATTGATACATAAAGTTCTTATTGAAAGATGATAGCTGAGCGTGGTGGTGCATGCCTTTAATCCTAGCACTTGGGAGGCAGAGGCAGGGAGATCTTTGTGAGTTCAAGACCAGCCTGGTCTACAGAACGAGTTCCAGGCCAGCTGGGGCTACAGGGAGACCCTGTCTTGAAAAAGGCAAAAAAAAAATTCTTGAAAGATGTATATTGGTTACTGTCAGTTTAATTTGTTTGTGTTCTTGGTCCTCTTATGTGTTTCTAAAATTATACCTTCATTTCTTTTCTTTCTGTAACATCTTGGGTGTAGTCATTCTTTCTTCAGTACTTTCTATTGCTTTCAGTATTCTCTGTAGGGTTGGTTTGGTGGAATATGAATTCTTTCAGCCCATTCAAGTCATAGAGAGGTTTTCTTTACTCTTTGAGTATGCAAGATAGTTTTCCTGGATTAATCATTCAGGCTTGACATCCATGGTCATTTAAAGCCAGAAGTACTATGGTCCAGGGTCTTGTGGCTTTCATAGTTTGCACTGAAATATCAGCTGTGATTCTAAGGAGTTTTCCTTTATATGTAACTTGTTGTCTTTCTCTAGCAACTTTCAATACCGTCTGTTTCTTCTGTTTACTTATTGCTTTTATTATGGTATGCTATGGGGAGTTTCTCTTCTGGTCCTGTCTAATTGGTGTTCTGTGAGCAGATTGTATTGATATAGGTATCTTTCTATAATTTGGGGAGTTTTCTTCTATAATATTCATAAAGATCTGGTCAATGCCATTGATCCGAGATTTTTCTCCTTCCTCTCTTTCTACTATTCCTGTTTTTTTAAGGAAATTCTTATTCTTTACTTGAGTGGTCCAGTTCTTCAGGTTTATCATCCAGTATTGATATTCTGGTTTCCATTTAATTCATTCTGTTTGTGAGGCTTTAACCTGTCATTTCAAAGTGACTTATTAAATTTTTCAATTACTTGAAGTACTACTGGTAACTGATTACTGCTGGGTGAGGGATAGTTGATCTTCTATATGAGAGACTCTAGCTAGACTGACTAGAATACAGATGATCAACTTGTACTTGAAGACATCTGGATCCTCAGATATTGACTCGATAAACCTTAATATATATGAAATAATGCATGAAATCCGGGGATGAGGGACATTGAAAAAAGAATGTATGCAAATTTTCGAGGGAGAAAACTAATCAATGATCCCATAAAGCTGCAAATATTATGAACAACAACAATGAAGTGTCCAGCAAATAATCTCTACTGGTGCAATAGTGTCTCCTTCATGTTGGGGGATATCAATAGTTAGATAACTGGACTTAAGTAGCTCAATGGGAGAAAAATCTGTGTGTAGTACTTTAAACAAACCCCAAAACACTGCTAGAGAGGTCCTAGATCTGGGGTCCACCCATGTGACTGGATAGGCCTTCATATATTTGTCATAGTCCATGAAATCCAGCGATGGATTATAAAAGGGATGCAGATAGAGGAGAAGTTGTAATTCTGATCAAAACATATGCTATAAAATTTGCAAATATTCAAATGATAAATGAAAAAACAAAAACCTCAGGACATTTACTATGGTATGTTGTCACTTACCAGTAATCTCAGCACATAGAGATGAAGACATGAAAACCAGACATTCAAGGTCATCCTTGGCTCCACAGCAAGTTTCAGTACATCCTGATTTACAAGAAACCCTGTCTTTATTGTGCCCTCCCTCTAAAATATCCCAGGCTTTCTCTTTTAGTGATCCACAGGTCAACTACATTCCAAGTGCACATTGTGTGGATAACTACAGCTCTGTCTTCTTTGAATGTTGCTTTCTCCTTCTTCCCTGCAACTCAACCCTTTCTCATTTCTCTGTGTCTTTTCTCTTCATGTCCCTTTCCCCATCCTCCCTACATTATTCTTATCAGCTGTTCTCACATAGTCTTTTTTTTCCTTATTTGTGTTTCTTCTCCTTTTAGGACCCAAGAGGAATAATAGAGAAGATCTGTCAATTCCTAGCAAAGAAGTTAGAATCAGAAGAATTGGATTTAGTCCTCAAGTATAGCTCCTTCCAAGCCATGAAAGAAAATGATATGTCCAATTTTAAATGCATGGATAAAGACTTATCTCCTGATGGTGTCCTTCTTACAAGAAAGGGTAAAAATAAATGTTCTGGCTTCAGAATGTATCATGATACATTGAGGGCTTTGATGTCAACATTAATTGGTCATCACTCAGGGAACTTCTCATGTATCTTTATGCGAATCATTCTATGGTACTGGGATGAGCTTTAGGTACTTCAAGAAATTTTTATTGTCCCTGAAATAGAGCATGGGATTGAGATGGTCATGTCAAGGCTTCATGACTGGGACTTAGTAAAGATAAAAGCCCTGGGCAGATCATACTGATGACATGTGAATTACCTCTCCTGGAATGGGAATATTTCTCTATGTCAGTCTCACCTCTTTATTCAGGGAACAGATCATACATGTTTTTCATAGGTTTGCAGGTGTGGAATAATTTTTCCTTCTCTCACTTCACCCTGTTTGGGGAACAGTAGTTGAAATGAGCTTAGATTTTATAGTAATGGGATCAGATATTGGGACAATGGGGATAAGTGCATAGGAAAGAACATTTGGTATAGGCGTAAGAAATAATTTGTGTCATTTACTTTTAATATAGCCCTATTTAAAATTTTGAAACCCTGTCTGGCTTGGTGGCAAATGTCTTTAATCCCTGCATTCGAGAGGCAGAGGCAGGCAGACCTCTGTGAGTTCAAAGTCAGCCTGGTCTACTTAGTGATTTCCAGGACTTCTGGGGCTACAGGAAGATCCTACCTGGATAAAAAAGACACCCCCCCCCGCCAAAAAAAACCTGCAACCTACATCTTTGCCCCCCCATCAAGATGTGAGGTGGTAAGAATTTCAGAATGTCAGGCAATAAAATAGAGATAATTAAGTTAAACTAAACCTGTAGGAATGCCTCTTAGCTAGTATTACTGGTGTCTTTACAGGAGGAAATTGGGCAGAGATGTGAGCCAACAGATACATGACAACATTAATGTAGCCATCTATTCACCAAAAGCAGAGACCTCCTAGAGAATTCATGGGTGCTGACAGATAATTTCAGACGTCTAGCCTACACACTGTGAGAAGACAGAATTCTCTGCATTAGAAATGAAGGTTAAACCTAAATTGAGATCTGTCCCATTCTTGGATTTACTACTGTGAATCAGATTTTGACAGAGATAACATATTGAGAATATTTATAAAGAAGTTATGAAATGGCCAAAAAAAAATTTAGAGGCTTGCTTAACAAAGAAGGGCCCTGGAAACTGAAAACAAACATTATTTCCAGAGAAACAATGGAGGAGATGGACCACAATCTGAGACACAATTCCATGAGAATACCACCATTCATCTTTTTTCAATGGAGAATCTTCCAGAAGACAACATTATTCTTCCAGATTCTCACATTTTCTCTTAGGTAGCACAGGTAGTTGGAGAGATGGATAGATAAATAATAGATAGATGATAGATAGATAGATAGATAGATAGATAGATAGATAGATAGATAGATAGAGAAAGAAAGAAAAACAGAAAGTAATAAAACAGGATAATACTGTTCTTCAGAGTTCTTAGATTTGTACCCTCTCTTTAATCTAGATGATATGTGCATTCAAAGGTTATACTTAAAAGTTCATTCCGTCACTTATATTTGGGTTATTCTATAAGCCAGCCATAACCTATTTCTGACTGGCTTCAGCCAGGAGGAATCTGTAGATCTATTTTCAGGATCCATTAGTTGCTTCTCAGCATATAAGAAAAATATTTTTATTGCCTCTAGAGGGTTACTCTCCTCAACTGCACCTGGGAGATCCCTATAATAGGAAATCATCCAGCTGCTGTGATGAATCTGTTTTTAAGCTCAAAGCAATAAATTTTCTGTAACCAACTTACTTATCATGATGTAAGAATATTTTCATTCTCAAAGATATTACGTGGCACAGAGTATTTAGTCTACTTTATTGTTTAATTTCTGTAAAGGATGAGCGCAAATAACATGTCATTTTATTAACTATGTTTGAATAATGTATTAATAATGTTTGAATAATCAGCATGTAGTTGTAACATTTCAACCACTAAATTGGAACATGCCAGTGTGACATGGAACTCAGAATGACAGACACCTTCAAACCATTAGTGCTGAAATAGAAATTAATGAAAATTCACTTAAAGCTCTAGTGATTTGTATTCAAAATATACCAATGACACATTAGGACTTCCCTATTTAGAAGCAGCAAGAAGTGTGGCCCTGAGAAAAGTTTACCCCAAGTCACCCATTGTTTAGTGTGATAGGATTTTGGCAAGACATAGTTACAATCAAGATCTGTGTGATGAGATGTCTTCAACAAAATTCGGAGGTTCTAACTCTCAGTAACTCAGAATGGGCCTTTCAGGAAACAGAGTGGAGGGACAGATAGAATAAAGATGATGTGTAGACAAAGGAAAAGAAGCCTGCCATGCACAAACCTAGGAGAGAAGGTGGGAAGGCCTGGGCAGCACCTTGATGTCAGAGTTCTGGCCACCAGAGCTGTGAGAACAGTAATTTCTAACAAAAATGTAAAGACACTGAGTCTGAAACATTCTGTTATGGCATTCTGAACATGTAACACACAAGAACTTGGGGAGATTGGTTTATTACTTATTTATTTATATTTAATTGATATGGGTATTTTGCCTGTGTGTATGTAACTGCACACATGTGTGAAATTCTTCTGGAGGCCTATAGAAGGTGTAAGATACCTTGGCATTGGGGTTATGGATGACTATTAACTGCCAAGTGGTTGTAGGGAATTGAGCTCAGTTTCTCTGCAAGAGCAGCAGGTGATCTCAACCATGGGGTGATCTCTCCAGCATCCTCAGGAGATTTTTTTTAATATTTATTTATTTATTTATTTATGTAATTGCACCTATGTCATGCAATGCCCATGGAACTCAGAAGAGGGTGTTTAATCGCCTGGATATGGAATTACTGAAAGCTGTTAGCTGCCATTTACATGCTTGTATTCAGACCCAGGTCTTCTGCAAGAGGAGCCACGGTGCACCATCTCTCCATACCCACATTCTGACATTTTAGTACATTAGATATGTTTTCCACATACTGATATAAAAAGGAAATACACGAAGCTTATCAAAACCCTTCCTGCTATGAAGTAATTTTCAGAAAGAAGAGGAAATGCACTGTACTGAGTGGAATGGTGGTAGGGAAACTGAGGCAGTTACATACAAGCAAATGTTGAAGGATGCAAAAGAATAAGATATAATTATATCAAAGAAAGGAGCACTCATGAGCAAAGGAACATACAATAGTGTGAGGAGAGGGAAAACCTGGCATTTCTTAAGGACACAAGTGAGGAACCTTGAGGGTATGATAGTAACAAGGAAGAGATGGAGCTAGAAAGGACACAGCATGGAGCCATCTAGAGTCTCAGCAACCAGTTAAGCATATAGGATGAATAAAACCAAACTTCTTGGGGTTGGGGAAGCAAAAGAAGCTGAATCTCCCACATCTGGTGGAAGGATCAACATGCACACAAAACTATGGAAAACCTCTACAGGCCAACATTCAATGTTATCGATAGATCCTACTTACGATGTATATCACGGTTGACATGAGAGATGCTGTTGGTTTGAAAATTGTGGCTTAAATATAGGGGCTAAGGAGTCACTAGGACATGGACATATGAAAAGACAGAGCCCATGTTGGTGCTATTAGATCCTGTGTCTGTTGCTTTGGGAATGAAGAGAAGGTAAGGAATCATTTCCACCTAGGCAGTTTGTATTCTCAGTTTTCAAGAAGAGGTAGAATATGTTCTCTAAGGATTCACCAGTAATTTCATTTGATTACAAGTTCCTGATGAAGCAGATGCTAATATGTGAAGGGGAGAGAGGAATGACAGAGGTATATTACTAAACCCACCCTGAATGTCTAATTCTTGTTTTCCAGGCATTACTGGAGACTGGAAGAATCATTTCACAGTCGCTCAAGCTGAGGCCTTTGAGAAGATATTCCAGGAGAAGATGAAAGGTTTCCCTCCAGGGCTGTTCCCCTGGGAATAAAGTCTCAAAACTTCTGACCCTCCATGGATAGTGGTATGGCTTTTTTTAACCTTGTGTATGTTTATTACCAAGTATGGTCTTACAATAAAACTTACTATTGAAACTGGGAGTATTGATTGATCAGATATTCTTTTACTTTTGATACATAGTTTTCAGAGCACCCTATTCCCTTACAGAATTTCACCTTTAAACTAATCTTTATAGTATTTTGAATATAAAACATGCACCAGGAATAGTATAAGAATCTCTAAAGGGAGCTGGAGAGATGGCCTAGCGGTTGAGTGCCGACCTCTGTTGCAAAGGACCAGGGTTCGATCCCCAGCACCCACATGGCAGCTGAGAACCGTCTTTAGCTCCAGTTCCAGGGGAATCTGACACCCTCTTCTGACCTCCGCGGCATTGCACGACACGGGTGCACAGACCTACATGCAGACAGTACATTCATACACATAAAAAAAATAAATTTAATTTAAAAAAAGAATCTCTAAAAGTGTTGTTAAATTTCAGCACCAAATACATTCTTTTATTTTTTTCCTGTCTGCCCCGTGTTTGTGTGTGTGTAAGAGAGAGAGAGAGAGAGAGAGAGAGAGAGAGAGAGAGAGAAGAGAAGAGAAGTTCTATTATATATCCTTGTCTGTGTGTCTGGCCTTGAACTCATAAATCGCTCCCCTCTGCTTTCGGAATGCTGGGATTGGGAACATTTTCATTGTTCAGTTAAATGAGAGACCTTATTAGTGACTTGACCCTCCTAAAACACATCAGAGTCAGAAAGACTGAAATCCTCAAAGGGAAAGGGAAACAACAAAGCATACCTGCAAGTCAGGAGCTGGCTCTGTGAGAGGTTCTCCAAGGTGGCATCCCCTGCTGAGGCCTGGACAATTGCTAAGGGAGGGCTGACACCTGCTAGTGCCTGGAGAGAAGTTCAACACAACAGGGGACATTTTCAAACTCCACTGAGAAGCTGCACATGACCAGAGCGGTCTGTGTCTGTGTGCCTGTGTCTCTGTTTATGCCGACATGTATATGCTGCGTCTGCAGAAGCCAGAAGATGTCATCACATCCCTTAGATTTGGAGGTTCAGGCATTTGTAAGACATGTAAAATGAGTGCTAGGATGCAAACTCAGATCCTCATGGTATTTTTATGCAGAATATTTTCGGTTTTTTTAGTTTTTTCCCCTTATTTTTTCATTATTATTTTTATTATATATATAAATATATATTTTGGCAGGGTGTGGTGGCACACGCCTTTAATCCTAGCACTTGGGAGGCAGAGGTAGGCAGAACTCTGTGAGATCAACAGCAGGACTGTCTACATGGTGAGTTCCAGAGCCTTTGGTCTTTCTCAAAAGATGTAAAGAATTTTAAAATATAAAAGAATACTAAGCCAGGTTATGTCCTAAATGTATATGACCTTAAGTAAGGCCTCATTCCTTTCTGGGGTATTTTCAGGAATCTGACAAAGGAGAATATTCATTTTGCTGATAGTGAAAATATTCCATCTTCCAGCTATATTGTGGTCCAGAATTTCATCTTATCACCTGCATTTCTGTCAGTTCCTTAGCAACTAATTAAAGGTGTATTAACAGCTCACAATAAGCAAAGATGTTAAAAATGCCCACAAAGCTGTGTACTGTCCTTCACTTAAAAACAAATGCAAACAAACAATTTTATTCTGGTGTGACAGTGCATATATATAATCCCAGCAGTCTGGAGGAACAGGCAAAGAAATCGAATATCTACGGTATATAGGAAACTCTGATCTGCACAGAGAGTTCTAGGCCAGCTATGGCTAGCTACAGGGAGATCATGTCTGGTCAGCCCCTGCATAGGACACTACTGTGGAAACCCACCTCCTCACTAAAGGAGGACCAAAGGTATCCCTCAGTGCCAGACCTTCCCAAGGGCCAGGGAGTGACCCACCTCTGCAGGACTTTTCAAGAGATGCCCCCACGTATAATCCCCTAAGACTTGGTTGACCTCTGAGGGCAAGGAACAAAGTTGTCCCCCAGGTCCCATGGCCAAATTGGTAGGGACTTCAGATATGGTTGATAAGCACCCAAAAACGTTAAGTTGCACCAGCCTGTTACATTGCACCTATATTAACATTGTATCCTTTGGAAACAAACTGTATGTTATTTCCATAGCATATTTCTTGATTCACATCTTTCCATTTTTAATACTTTTATTGATGAATTGTGTGTTTCATTCATTATATTTTTTAATTTTATTTTTTTTATTTATTCATTATTATTTTTATGTTTTTGAACGTACTGTGTGTATGCAGGTCTGTGCAACCGTGTCGTGCAAAGCTGCGGAGGTCAGAAGAGGGTGTTGGATTCCCCTGGAACTGGAGTTAAAGACGGTTCTCAGCCACCATGTGGGTGCTGGGGATCGAACCCGGGTCCTCTGGAAGAGCAGTCGGCGCTCTTAACCACTATGCCATCTCTCCAGCCCTTCATTCATTATCTTTCAGTCCAATCTAGGCACATTCCCCTCTCTCTGCCCCCACCCCACCCCCGTTCATGCTCTCTGCCATACGTGTCTTGCATCCTTCTCTCAGTCTTTTCAAAGTTTTTCCCTGCAGAGGCTTGTTGTTTGGGGTAGAGTTTAACTGCATCAATCAGTTCTTTGACTCAGTCCTTATGTTCTTGTTGTTCCCTCCCATTTGTATTGTTCCAAATATGCCTATATAAAGGTCACATATGGAGGGGTCTGGAGAGATGGCCCAGCATTTGGGAGCGCCAACTGCTCTTACAGAGGACCCGGGTTCTATTCCCAGCACCCACATGGCAGCTGAGAATCGTCCTTAACTCCAGTTCCAGGGGAATCCAACACCCTCTAAAAAAAAAAAAAGAAATGTCACATATGTACCAGGATTATGACCTTTGGAAATAAAACTATTTGTTAATTCCAAAATATGTTTAAGAATTCACATTTTTTCTTTAATTTTTTTATTGCTATTAAAATTTTCCATAAGTCTTACATCATTTCTCAATCAAATCTAGAGTCAGTCACTTCACTTTCCATGCCCCCCACCCCACCAAGTCCCTACACTGCGCCATACATGTCCTGATCTTTTTCTGAGTCTTTCCAGTTTTTGTGGGTTGTTCTCTCCTTAACTTGTATTGCTTTATATATATATCTATATAATATATATATATATAATATAATATATATATATATATATTATATAATACACACACACCACACACACACACACACACACACACACCTCCACATTTAACTGAATTGAAGGACTTATTTTCCTAAAAGATGTCATGTTTTCCTTAAGGAAGTGCTCAAAATCTCCTCCTTGGAAAGCCCAAACAACCATCAATCCTGCACTTGTGCTCCACATTAGGGTCTTTCCCTCCCATAGTCTCCCAAATGAAGTCCAGTAAGCATGGATCCTGTCCTGATCGCCCTGCACTGGCCTCCATGATACAGCCCAGGTAGTCCAACAATGGCAGTCCATATTCTGACGAGGATGAATTCCCCTTATTCCACAAGCTGGATGTCTCAGAAGTCCTCATTCCACATTGGAAGGTTAAAAAGCTGTATCTCATGTCCTCGTGGAGTGCCAAAAGGAGTGGCGGCCACAAAGCCGATGCACCTGCCTGTAAGATTGAAGACGGGGGGGGGGGGTGCTGGAGAGATGGCCTAGCGGTTAAGAGCACCGACCGCTCTTGCAGAGGACCCGGGTTAAATCCCCAGCATGGTGGCCGAGAACCGTCTGAAACTCCAATTCCAGGAGAACTCCAGTTCCAGAAGAACCCGACACCCTCTTCTGACCTCGCAGCATTGCACGACACAGGTGCACAGACTTGCATGCAGACAGTACATTATATCTACACTAAATAAATAAAATTAAAAAAAGAAGATAAGCAGGGCAACTAAAGTGCTTTCTTCTCTTTTGTTTTTTTTTTTTTTTTTTTTTTTTTTTTTTTTTTTTTTTTTGTCTTTTTACTAAAATCTCAAGTTTTATGTCTGCAATACAGTTCCTCTGGTATTACTGATTATTTCTTGTTGTACTTTCCTTTTGAATGCTAAGGCCACACAGCCCAGATTAACCAAGGTTTTTTTTTTTCTTGAGGTTTTATTTTCTTGAGGTCAGTTGAGGATCTGGTCCTCAGGGGTCTCTCGGGGTTTTTTTGGGGGAAGGGGGAGCCTTTCAGCTCCTCATCCACCAGTTCCATCCACTTGAGGTCAGAATCAGGTCTTGCTAGACCAGGCTTCCTTTTCTGAAGCATGAGCAGACTCCTCTTTATAGACTGGACACTGGATGAAGTCCCCTTAGTGGCTTTCCAAGACCTCCCTGAACAGGAAGACTGGTGACTCACATCTGTAGGACATTCCAAGAGATACCTCCATGCATAATCCCATAAGACTTGGTTGACCTCTGAGGCCAAGGAACAAAGTTCTCCCCTAGTTCCCTCAGCAAAATTGGTACGGACATCAAGTATGATCATAAACCATCCAGAAAGGCTAAGTTGCACCAGCCTGTTACATTGCATCTATATTAACATTGTATCCTTTGGAAACAAACTGTATGCTATTTCTATGTCATATTTCTTGATTTGAATCTTTCAATTGTAATCCCATATTACTCTAAAAGATGCACACATACCTTCCATCATATACTAAAAAACCAAAGTCTGAAAATAAGTATTAGGTCAGCTCTAGAACCTGTGTAGGGATTTCCAATACAATAACACAGTTGTCTTTAGATCATGAGGAATATAAGAGTAATGTGGCTCATTTTGTCTTACAACTAGGTATTTGGTACTAGCAAACACAGATGAGGGATACCATTCATCTTTTGTTTTTCTAGGACTGTGTTACTTCACTTAACATAAAATCTTCTAGCTCCATCCATTTACCCGCAAACTTCATGATGCCATCTTTCTTTACCACTGCATAGTACTCCATTATGTACATGTACCACATTGTCTCCATCCATTTGTTGGTTGAGGGGCATTTGGGTTGATTCCAGCCTTCGCTATTGTGAAGAGAGCTGCAATAAATATGGCTGTTCATGTATCTCTTCTGTAGGAAGAGTCTGATGGATATATACCCAGAAGTGGTATGGCTGGGTCAGGTGGTAGGCTCATTTTGAGTCTTTTTTTTCTGTCTTTTCGAGACAGGGTCTCCCTGGAGCCCCAGCTGTCCTGGAACTCACTCTGTAGACCAGGCTGGCCTTGAACTCACAAAGATCCACCTGCCTCTGCCTCCCGAGTGCTAGGATTAAAGGCGTGCGCCACCACGCCCGGCTCATTTTGAGTCTTTTAAGAGGGTTCTCCACACTGATTTCCATAGTAATTGTACAAGTTTGAATTCCCACCAGCAGTGGATGAGTGTTTCCCTTTCCCCAAACCCTCTCCAGCATTTGGTATCATTTGTTTTCTTAATCCTAGCCAGCCTTATCCGGGTGATATGATATCTTAAAGTGGTTTTGATTTGCATTTCCTTAATTATTGGCGATGTTGAACACTTTTTAAGATGGTGCCTTTTAAGATGTTCTTTTTAAGATGTTTCTAATCTACTCCAGACACGCCCCCCTAGAGTCAGTAGGTTCCTGAGAGTCAAGGCTCCCTTGTGGGACATTCCATCCTTCCCCAGAACTCCCAGCTCAGACTCCAGAAACCCGACTGCAGTCATTGAAGTTCTCCTCAGAGTCCAGACACCGACCCGGAGTCAGTGAGGTTCCAGAGAGCCCAGGCACCCTTGGGGGACACGCCATCCTCCCCTGGAACTCCCACCTCAGACTCCAGACACCCACCTGGAGTCAGAGAGGTTCCAGGGAGTCAAGGCGCCCTGGGGGGACACGCCATTCTCCCCCGCCATTCTCCCCCCGGAACTCCCAGCTCATCCTCTGTGGATGATAGCACCAATTACATAATTGTATGGCAAACTGAGCAATGTCAATGTGATCTGAAAACAACGGTGCTCTTATATTGTAGAATCCCTTAAAAATAAACAAATAAAGGGAAAAAAGAAATATATGAAAAAAAGAAATTACTTTGGTCTTTGGATGTGGCAAAACAGGTTTTTCCCTAGGATCTATGACCTCTCCAACCATGTATATTCGGGTATGTTATAGTACCATCCATGAGCTCCTCCCCATTGAGCAGGCCTTAATTCCAATTAGATAGCTGTCGATTACCTTTAAGGTAAAGAATCAATACTGAGCCAATAGCTACTGTTTTCTTAGCTAATCGTTGTTATTTATTATGCTTTATAGGTGCTTAAGACAACTGGTTAGTTTTCTCCCTTGGCAGCTTGTATAATATCCTCTGATACCATGAGAGTGAGTCTTCAGGAAGGAGGATTCCAGTACACCGCCAGATAAATTGGCTCCAAGCCCTGTGTCTGAAGTAGGACCTGTCCTCAGCAATAGGGTCTTACCTAAGTTCTGGGAGGCAATTAAGAGCTGTGGCAATAGCCTATGTTAATTTCTCAGTCTCTTGGTCTACCCTGAACCACAACTCGAAAGGAGCTTCCTCCTGCCTGTAACTGTTTCTTCTTAGATAGCCTTCAGCTATACACATGTACTCATATATTTATCGTATGAGTATTTTTCATTAGAATTTTGAACTAATACATTTCCCTCTTTTCTTCATGTCATCTAAGCATTTCCATCTTCAGCAATGGTGGGTCTTATTTAATACAGGAGTCTTATCCAGGGAAGCACATTCTGCAGTCTCTTGTTTAAAACTTATCTAGTTGTGGCCTTCTGTGTTCATTGTACTTTGTTGTATAAGAAAGCTTACCTGGAATAACCTTTCGATCCTACTAATGAAGAACAAGCAATTAGATATATAGGTATTTAAGCAGCACTAATAGTTATGGTAGGTTACTTTAGCATAGACACATGTTTGGATATGTTAATCCATGAATTACAATTTTCCCCCCTGTTAAATATGACAGGGTCTTACTGTGGCTTATAACATCTCCTAACCTGTAGAGGATGTAAGCTTGTGGCATCAGCCATGGGTTATTTCTCCAAGGGGAGAGCCAATAGCCAATTAGATTTGGGATATACAGGCACATGGCTGCCTCTGCTGCACAGTATTTCCAGGCAGGTGAGGTGTAGCTGGTGCTGATGGTGGAGTCTTGCTTGACTCAGGGAGACCCATATTTGCTTTATTGGTTTAGTGGCCTTTGGTAACACTCTCTGGCATTCCAGAGGCCATCTGTACACTTGCATGTGTGGTCTCAATACATCCCTCCCATGTTAACGTCAGGTCTTCGGCAGCAGGGTCTTATTGCCTCTCCTCCTGTAGGTATCCCAACTTAGAGGCAAGGAGCCCTTACCTTTTGTGGGGCCTTGGATCCCCTGGCCAACATCCACCTGGTAGAACAATCCATTGCTGATGTCAGAGCTCCTGTATTAATATATTTTGCCTGAGTGCATAGCCCTAGGACTTTAGTATTATATTTGGTTCTGAACAGAGAGTAATCCCTTCCACAGTTCCCATGTCTAGTAGTCAATTAAAGAAAGCAGTTTTACCGGTTTTATAAGAGATTACCTCTACAATAGTTGTCTCCAATTTACAGTTGGGGAGCGACCTCATCATTGTCATATTTCTCCTTGTTCTATGGGTGGGAAGGCAAGGAAGTCTCTCATATCAGAACCTTTGTGGCACCTAGAAGGTAAGTTTCATTAGGACTCATTATAACTAGTTGTTACATGTAGGAAGGAAACAGCCAGAATTGACCAGAGTCCAAGTCAACAGCTCCAGAGAGAGTGGACTGTTTTACCTCTCATCCACCTGTGCCCCTTTTCTAAGCCTAGGGAACAACCTGCGGAAGAGGGGGCGTGGTAGAATGTAAGGGCTGCGATTGGGGTGAATGGTGAAACTACAGCAATGTAGTCTGGACACTCATTTGATCAACTTGATTGAACAAACAACCTGTCACCCCCCACTGGATGGTGGGGCTGTAGGTGTTTGGGCACAACAGCCTGCAGATAGGTTTTGCATGAAGGATGCTTGTACTCATGGATTATCACTTATAGCTAAAAATGAAAAAAAAAACTGAGAGAAAGATGCAGAACAGTTATGGCAGAATGCATGATCTGGGATGGGGTGGGGGTGGGGGGGAGGGAAAGGGAAATAAGCCTGAACTGAATTGGAAAAAATGTATGAAATGCACAAAGCATCAATAAAAACTAATTTAAAAAAAAAAGAAAGCTTACCTGGGAGAGTTGAGGGGTATATTAATATTTTCTCTACTTCCTGTTCTTTGGTGCTTCATAAGTCTTAAGTGTAGAGTTTCCACTGTAGATGTGTTCCTTAGGACTGGGCATCTCTCAGACGTATAGTCTCTCAGTGGGACCAGTTTTGGGCTTGTTGTATAAAGCTTTAATTATGTTGAGGTATGTTCACTCCAGTCCAATTCCCTCTGGGGATTTTAGCTTGAATGCATGTTGGATTTTGTCAAAGGACTTTTCCACATCTATTGAGATGACCATGTTATTGTTCTCTTTAATTCCACTTATTTGACTTATTACCTTTATTGACTTACATATAGACTCATCCCTGCATCTCTTCAATAAAGCCAACTTGATCATGGTGAAAAAAAAAAGAAAAAAAAAGATGCTTCTAATCATCTGATAGTCCTTAAGTCACGCGTGATGGCAATCCACACGATGTTCTTCTTTTCTTGAGCCAGGCCTGGCAGTCTTACAGGAATGCAAGCTTCAAGGCTGTCTCCTACCTGCAGGCAGACAGTCTCTAGGTTTAGTTCCTCGCAAGGAGAGGGGAGGGGGACCGTGGGAGATTACCCTTGAAAATGAACGAACTCACAGAGAGAGACCCAGGAGGAAAGTAACTCAGTTTTATTCATGCCAGTAATGTATTTATATATTGAAGGCTACTGTGCTCTGGACAAAGAAGTTGGGGCAGGTGGGTGTGAAATGAGAAGGGAAGTGCAAGCCATCTTGGATCCTGCCGGGAACAACCAAGCTACTAGTTGTGTAAACAGTAAGCTAGAGGTGTGACATCTTTGCTCAATACATCAAAGGAAGAGGCCTTAAGAGTCTGGAACTTTGCAGGGATAGGTGAGGCAGGAAATACTGCCTACTCTGACCTCACAAAGAAGCCTCGGAGCACAGTTTTGCAGTTTCTTACCTTGAACCAGGCAAAGTCTCATTCCTACAGTTTCTCAGCCATCTCTATTTCCTCTCTTGTGAAGTCTCTGCTCAGCTCTTTACTCCACTTTTGAGTGAGTCATTTGTTTTCTTACTTCTTTGTTTTTTGAGTAGTTTATATATTCTGGAAGTTAATGCTCGGTCAGATGTATCAGTAGTGAAGTTTTCCTCACACTCTGTGGGTTTTCTCTTCACTTTCCTGATGGTTTATTTTGCTGTACAGAAACTTTTGAGTTTAATAAGGTCCCACTTGTCAATTGTTGACCTTATTTCCTGTGCAGCTGCTGTCTGATTTAGAAAGTCTTTTCTTATACCTATGTCTTATAAGTTGTTGCCAACTTTTTCTTCTATTGCCTTCAGAGTTTGGGATTTCAAATTGAGGTCATTGCTCCATTTGGAGTTGATTTTTGTACAGGATGAGAGGTAGGTGTTTAATTTTATTTTTCTACAATTGGTGATTCAGTTTTGCCAACACCATTTGCTGAAGATGCTGTCTTTTCTCCATTGAGTATTTTTGGCCCCCATTGTCAAATATGAGGTGGTTGAAATTGTATGTGCTCAACTTTGAATCTTCACTTTTGTTCCATTGGTCTACAGGTCTGTTTTCTGCCAGTACCAGGCTGTTTTTATGACTATAGCCCTGTAGTCAAGTTTGATGTCTGGTATAGAAATCCCCCTGTATTGCTCTTTTCACTCAGGGTTGCTTTGGCTATTTGGGGTCTTTTGTTGCTCCATATGAATTTAAGAATTTTTTTCCAAGCTTGTGAAGAATGTCCTGGGGATTTTTATTGGAATTCTGTTGAATTGGTATATTGATTTGGGTAGAATGGACATTTTTACTATATTAATTTTTCCAATCCATGAGTATGGGAGATCTTTCCATCTCCTGATGTCTTCTTCAATCTCCTTCTTCAGGAGTTTATAATTTTTGTTGGAGAGATCTTCGGGGTCTTTGGTTAGGTTTAATCCTAGGTATTTTATTGTTTTTGAGGCTATTGTGATTGGGAAGGTCTCCTTGTATTCCTTCCTCAGTTGCTTGTTATTAGTGTAAAGAAAGTCTACTGATTTTTCTAGGTTGATTTAGTATACCACCACATTACTGAAACTCTTAATCATTTCTAGGAGTTTTCTGGTGAAGTTTTTAGCATCCCTTAGGTAAACTATCATATTGTCTGCAAAAAGGGATACTTTGACTTCCTCTTTTCCAATTAATATCACTTTAGTTTCCTTTTCTTGCCTTATTGCCCTAGCCAGTATTTCAAGCACTATATTGAAGAGGAGTGGCAACAAGGGGCACCTTGCTGGGTTCCTATCTTTATGGGGAATCCTTCTAACTTTTCTTCATTTAGGATGACGCTGGCTGTGGATTTCTTATATATGGCTTTGATTATGTTGAGGAATGATCCTTCCAGTCCAATTCTCTCTAGTGCTTTAATCATGAAGGGATGCTGGATTTTGTCTTCATCAATTGAGATGATTGTGTGGTTTTGTCCTTCAGTCCATTGATGTGTTTTATGATATTTACTGATTTTTGTATGTTGAACCATCCTTGCATCCCTGGTATGAATCCAACATGATCATGCTGAATGATCTTTTTGCTGTGGGTCTGTATACAGTTTGGAAGTATTTTGTTGAGCATTTTTGCATCTGAGTTCATTAATCAGATGGGTCTGTAGTTCTCTTTTTTGGTTGCATCCTTGCCTGGTTTTAGTATTAGAGTGATGCTGGCTTCATAGAAGGAATTTGGGAGATTCCCCTCTGCTTGTATCCTTCTGAACAATTTGAGTAATAATGATTGTAATTCCTCTTTAAATGTTTTATAGAATTCTGCTGTGAAACCATCTGGACCTGGGATTTTTTTAGTTGGGAGATCTCTTACTACATTTTTAATTTCTTCATATATTATGGGTCTATTTAAGTTGTCAATCTCTTCTTGGTTTAGCTTTTGCAATTCCCCAGATTTCATCCATTTCTCTTAGGTTTTCAAATTGAGTAGAGTATAGGTTTTTTAAGTATTCCCATATGATTGTCTGGATTTTTTCATTGTATGTTAGGCAATTTCCCCTTTCATCATGAATTCTATTGATTTGGAGTTGCTCTTTCTTTCTTTTGGTTAACTGGGATAGGGGTCTGTCCATCTTGTTTATTCTCTCAAAGAACCAACTTTTGGATGCATTGGTTTTTTTGTATTGTTTTCTTTGTTTCTATTTCATTGATTTCTGCTCTGACTTTTTGTTATTTCTTCCTGTATGTTGTATTTAGGGTTTATTTGTTGTTGTCTTTCCAGTGTTTTTAGCTGCAGTGTTATCTCATTTATTTGTGCCCTTTCTGGTTTTTTTTTTTTAATGTAGGTACCCAGGGCTATAAACTTCCCTCTTAGGACTGCTTTTTTAAAGTGTCCCATAGGTTTTGTTGTACTGTCATTGTCATTTAGTTCCAGGAATGCTTTTATTTTTTTCTTTATTTCCCCCTTGACCCATTCATTATTCAGGAGTGTGTTGTTTAGTCTCCATGTGTTTGTGTAGGTAGCAGGACTTATCTTGGTGTTGATACTGAGCTTTATTGCACTCTGGTCTGATAAAATGCATGAAATTATTTCAATTTTTTGTATTTGTTGAGGTTTTTCTGTGTCCAAGTATGTGGTCAATTTTGGAGAATGTTCCATGGGGTGCTGAGTAGAAAGTATATTCTCTGGTGCTTGGGTGGAATATTTGGAAGATGTCAATGAGGTCCATTTCCTGTACTGTATTGTTCAGTTCAGATGTCTCTCTGCTTATTCTTTGTCCGGTTGATCTGTCCAAAGGACTCAGTAGGGTATTGAAGTCTCCTACTATGAGTGTACTGGGGTTAATCTGTGCCTTGATGTCCTGTAGAGTTGTATTTATAAAGGTCAGTGCACCGGAGTTTGGTGCATATATATTCGTGATTGTGAGGTCTTCATTTATAATTTTCCCTTTGATGAGGATGTAGCGGCCCTCTTTTCTCTTCTAATTGCTTCTACTTTGAAATTTATTTTGTCTGATATTAAAATAGCAACTCCTGCTCTTTTTTGTACCATTTTCTTGAAATAATTTTTCCACCCTTTCACTTTAAGTTGGTGCCTATCATTAAGGGTGAGATGAGTTTCTTGTACACAGCATAATGATGGATTCTGCTTCCTAATCCATTCTCCCAGCCTATGCTTTTTTATTGAGGAGTTTATTCCATTAATATTTAAGGTTATAATTGAGAGGTGTATGTTGCTTCCTTTCACCTTATTATCCATTTGCTTTTTTTTTCACCTAGGTTTCTACTTCTGCATTTCTGCTTTTATTAATTTCTCTTTCAAGGTGTCTGGGGGTAGTTGCTCCTCTGCTCTGTCCTTTGAGTTGCTTCAAGTATTCTCTGAAGGGTTGGTTTTGGGGACATGTATTTTTTCATCTTGTTTATGTCATGGAAGATTTTTCCCTTTCCTTCAAATAGAATCAACATTTTTGCTGGGTATAGTAACCTGGGTTGGCGTTTGGCACTGGGAATGCTTTGCTCAACGTTCTTCTTGCTTTCATAGTTTGCACTGAAAAGTCAGCTGTAATTCTGATAGGTTTCTCCTTATATGTAACTTGTTGTTTTTCTCTTGCTTTCAGAATTTTGTCTTTGTTTTGGGCATCTAGTATTTCAACTATGATATGTTGAGGGGAGTTTCTTTTCTGGTGTAGTCTGTTTGGTGTTCTATGTGCTTCTTGTATTTGTATGGGTTTGCCTTTTTTTCTTTTTTTAAATTTTATTTATTTATTATTTTTATGTGTATGAATGTACTTTCTGCATGTAGGTTGGTGCACCTGTGTCATTCAATGCCTCGGAGGTCAGAAGAGGGCATCAGATTCCCCTAGAACTGGAGTCAAAGGCGGTTCTTAGCCGCCATGTGGGTGCTGGGAATTGAACCTGATTCCTCTGCAAGAGTAGTCAGCGCTCTTAACCACTGAGCCATCTCTCCAGCCCTGTCTTTTTTTCATTTGGGAAAATTTTCATCTATTATTCTGTTGAAGATCTGATCAATACCATTCTCTTGGGATTCTTCTCCATCCTCTATCCCTGTGATGCCAAGGTTTGATCTTTTCATAATGTCCCACATTTCCTGGTTGTTACACTCTTGTGTATTTTTAATTTTTCATAGTCTTTACTTGAGCTTTTTAGTTGTTCTGTGTTATCTTCCAGGTCTTATTATTTTTTCTGCTTCCTCCATTCTGCTTCTGAGGCTTTTTCCCATTCTTTCCTTTTGACTGGATGAGTGTTCGATTTCCTTTTTCATTTCATCCTGTGTTTTCTTTAGTATTTCCACTTCCTTTTGGAGTTTCTCAATCTTTTCTTGTAGCTCCTTGTTTCGCTCGTTGGTTTCCTTTTTCATGTCAGCATGGGATCTTTTCAGTATTTACACTTCCTTCTGGAGTTTGTCATTTTTTTCCTCTAACTCTTTCCAGAGTCTGTCATTTTCTCCTTTTAGTTCATTCTGAAGTTTGTCCTTGTCTTCCTCTAGGTCCTTTCTGAGTTTTTCATTCTCTCCCGTTAGTTCTATTGTTTCTTTGAATATATCTGTGATTGTTATTCTAGGATCTGTGTCCTGGGTTACCTCTAGGGAGATCCCATTTTAGGTGTCCTCCACAGGCTCTGCAGAGTTTGGTGTGGAGTTAGTCTGCACTTTTCCCATATTGTTCTTTCATTGTGCTCTCAGCATGTGGTTTGCCTTTTGCCTGTATTCTGATGCAAATTTTCAATGCCTCTTCACCGTGTTGAAGGATTGCTTTCCTTGATTCCTTCAGGTGAGTTCACTGTATTCTTATGTATGGAGTGTTGGCTTGTCTAGGTTTCAGCCTTTCAATTTTGGTTATATAATGGAAGGTATAGTTCACTCTTTCCTTTCTGCTCACAAAGAACTGGGTGGGTAACAATCGAGATGACACCTTCTGGGCACTGTATTCCCTCTGCTGCCAGCCACTCTCTCTGGAGTTTCAGTTGGCTGTGGCGGCGGCGGTGTTGATTGAGTTGCATATCCACCACCACTGCTTGGGCACCAGCTGCCTGCACCCTCTGAGTTCATACCTCAGCTCCCAGTTTCCAGAATCCTCTGGGCCAAAACGCTGGTCCGCATGGCTGCTCTCCCCCTCTGAGTTCAAACCACAGCTCCCAGAATCCTCTGTGGCAAAATGCTGGTCTGCACAGCCTCCTCCACTGCTTGAGCACCAGCTGCCCACACCCTCTGAGTTCATATCTCAGCTCCCAGCTCCCAGAATCCTCTGGACAGAAACGCTGGTCCACACGGCCACCGCCACTCAGGCACCAGCTGCCCGCACCCTCTGAGTTCAAACCTCAGCTCCCCTTTTCTTTAATTTTATATTACTCTAAGATGTGAATGCATACCTACCACCTGTATATAGTAATTTCAATGTCTGAAAATAAGTGGTAAGTTAATTCTAAGGCCCATTAAGAGATTAACATCATAACAGCCCAGTTGCTTTCAGTTAAAAAGAAATATAACAATAACGATGCTCAGTTTGCCTTTCAACTGCGGGATTTGATCCTAGCATCCACAAATGAGGGAAACCATTCCATTTGGTTTGGGGGAGAGTGTGTTACTTCACCTAGCATAATGGCTTTGAGTTCCATCCATTTACTTGCAAAGTTCATCTTTCTCTACCGCTGAATAGTACACTATTGTGTAGATGTACCACATTTTTCTTATCCACTCATCAACTGAGGGGCATTTGGCTTGATTCGAGCTTTTTGCTATTGTGAAGAAAGCAGCAGTAAATGTAGGTGTGCATGTGTCTTTGCAGTAGGATGGGTCTCGTGGATACACCCAGGAGTGGTATGGCTGGGCCAGAAAGCAGGTTCTCCACACTGCTTTCCATAGTGGTTGTATGAGTTTACATGCCCAGCATCAGTGGATGAGTGTTCCACTTTCCCCCCAACCTCTCCAGCATTTGGTGTCTTTTGTTTTCTTGATCTTACTCAGTCTTATCAGAGTGAGATGATATCTGAGGGTGGTTTTAATTTGCATTTCCACAGTTATTAATGATGTCAAACACTTTTTAAGATGTTTCTAAGCCATCTTTACTTCCTCACTTGTAAAGTCTCTGTTCAACTCTTTACACCATCTTTGGAGTAGTAGGTCATTTTTTTTTCTTACTTCTTTGTTTTTTTGAGTAGTCTATATAATCTGGACATTAATGCTCTGTCAGATGTATCACTGGTGAAAATTTCCTCCCACTCTGTGGATTTTCTCTTCACTTCCATGATTGTTTCTTTTGCTGTACAGAAGCTTTTAAGTCTGATGAGGTCCCATTTGTCAACTATTGACCTTATTACCTGTTTAGCTGTTGTCTGATTTAGAAAGTCTTTTCGTATGTCTATCTCTTGTAGGTTCTTGCCAACTTTTTCTTCTATCACCTTCATTGTTTCAGGTTTCACATTTAGATCTTTGATCTAATTGGAGTTGATTTTTGTACAGGATGAGAGGTAGGGGTTTAATTTTGTTCTTCTACAAATAGTGATCCAGTTTTTCCTGCACCATTTGCTGAAGATGCTATCTTTCCTCGACTGAGCTTTATTTGTCCTTTTGTCAAATATGAGGTGGCTGAAATTGTATGAGCTCAAGTTTGGACCTTCAATTTTGTTCCATTGATCAATGGGCTTGGCTTTTGCCAGTATATGTCTGTCTTTACGACTATAGCCCTGTAATATAGCTTGAAGTTTGCTAAGGCAATCCACCCTGTATTGCACTTTTCACTCAGGATTGGTTTAGCTATTGGGGGTCTTTTGATTTTCCATATGAATTTAAAGATTTTTTCCAAGTCTGTGAAGAAACTCATGGGGGTTTTGATTGGGATTGCATTGAATCTGTATATCAATATGGGTAAAATTGACATTTTACTATGTTAATTCATCCAATCCATGAGCATGGGAGATCTTTCCATCTTTTGATTTCATTTTCAATCTCCTTCTTCAAGGGTTTAAAATTTTTATGTAGAGATCTTTGGTGTCTTTGCTTAGGTTTGTTCCCAGGTATTTTGGGGGACTATTGTGAGTGAGAAGGTCTTCTTATATTCCTTCTCCACTTGTTTATTGTTGGTGTAGAGAAAGGCTACTGATTTTTCTAGGTTAATTTTTGTATCCTGCCACTTTACTGAAACTCTTAATCATTTCTAGGAATTTTCTGGTGGAGTTTTTAGCATCCCTTGGGTAAACTATCATATCATCTGCAAAAAGGGATGGTTTAACTTTCTCTTTTCTGATTAATTTCCTTGTCTTGTCTTATTGCCCTACCAAGCGTTTCAAGCACTATGTTGAAGAGGAGTGGCGATAGGTCCAGCCTAGCAGGGTTCCCACCTTTAAGGTAATGATTCTAATTTTTCCCTATTTAGGATGATATTGGCTGTGGGTTTGTTGTATATGGCTTTGATTATATTTAGGAATTTTCCCTTCAGTCCAATTCCCTCTAGAACTTTAAATATGAAGGGAAGCTGGATCCTGTCAAAGGCATTTTCTGCATCAATTGAGATGATTATGTGATTTTTGTATTTCAGTCCATTTATATGTTTATGATATTTATTGATTTATGTATGATGAACCATCCCCATATCTCTGGTATGAATCCAACTTGAACATGATGTTTGATATTTTTGATGATGGGTCTGTATATGATTTGCAAGTATTTTGTTGGGAATTTTTGCATCTGAGTCCATTAATGAGGTGGGTCTATAGTTTTCTTTTTTGTTTCTGTCTTTGCCTGCTTTTGGTATCAGAGTGATGCTGGCTTCATAGAAAGAGTTTGGGAGAGTTCTCTCTGTATCGTTCTGAAAAGTTTGAATAGTGAAGTGGTAAGACCTCTTTAAATATTTTATAGAATTCTGCTGTGAAACCATGTGGGTCTGGACTTTTTTTAGTTGGGAGGTTTTTTTTATTATATCTTCAATTTCCTCAAATGTTATGGGTCTGTTTAAACTGTCAACTTCTTCTTGGTTAAGCTTTGTTGGTTCCCAGGATTTCGGGTATTCATCCATTTCTCTTAGGTTCTCAAACTTAGTATAGATTTTGAAGTATTCTCCTATGATCGTCTGGATGTTTTCTTTATCTGTTGTGGTGTTTCCCTTTTCATCAAGAATACTATTACTTTTGAGTTGTTCTTTCTTTATTTTGGTTAACTGGGCTAGAGGTCTGTCTATCGTGTTTATCTTTTGGAGCAACCAACATTTGGATTCACTGATTTTTTTGCATTGTTTTCTTTATTTCCATTCATTTTCTATTGTTTTCATTCATTTCTGCTCTGATTTTTGTTATTTCTTCCTGCCTGTTGTGTTTAGGGTCCGTTTGTTGTTGTGTCTCGAGGTTTTTAGCTGTACTGTTAGAAAATATTTTGGCTCAGCTGGGCGTGGTGGCGCACGCCTTTAATCCTAGCACTTGGGAGGCAGAGGCAGGTGGATCTTTGTGAGTTCAAGGCCAGCCTGGTCTACAAAGTGAGTTCCAGGACAGCTGGGGCTACAGGGAGACCCTGTCTCGAAAAGACCCAAAAAAAAAAAAAAGAAAAGAAAATATTTTGGCTCTCTTTCTGTTTTGCTTTGTTTTGTTTTTGTAATGTGGGCACTTAGGGCTATAAACTTCCCTCTTGGGACTGCTTTTAAAGTATCCCATAGGTTTTGTTGTGTTGTCTTGTCTTTTTCGTTTAGTTCCATGAATATGTTTTGGGGGCGCTTTTTGAGACAGGGTCTCCCTTTAGCAATAACTGGCCTGGAACTCACTCTGTAGACCAGGCTGGCCTTGAACTCACAGAGATCCACCTGCCTCTGCCTCCTAAGTGCTAAGATTAAAGGCGTGCACCGCAACGCCCAGCAAGTACTTTTATTTCATTTTTCATTTCTTCCCTGACCCATTCATTATTCAGGATTTTGTTGCTTAGTCTCCATGTGTTCTTGTACATAGTCTTGCTTATTCTGGTGTCAATATTAAGCTTTATTGCTCTGTGGTCTGATAGAATGCATGAGAATATTTCAATCATTTTATATTTGTTGAGGTTTGTTTTGTGTCCCAGTATGTTGTCAATTTAGGAGAATGTTCCATGGGGTGCTGAGTGAGAAAGTATATTCTCTGGTGTTTGGGTGGAATATTCTGTAGATTTCTGTGAGGTCCATTTATGGTATTGTATTGTTCAGTTCCAATGCCTCTTTGATTATTTTTTTGTCCAGTTGATCTATCCAAGGGGCTCAGTGCAGCATGGAAGTGTATTGGGATTAATCTGTGTCTTGAGTACCTGCAGAATTGTGTTTATATACTTCAGTGCACCTAAGTTAGGTACATAAACATTTAGGATTGTGATGTCTTCCTGGTTAATTGTTCCTTTGATAAGTTAAGATGTATGGCCCTCTTTTTCTCTTCTGATTGACTTTACACTGAGGTCTGTTTTGTCTCATATTAGAATAGCAACTCCTGCTTGCTTTTTGGCACCATTTGCTTGGAATATTTTTTCCATCCTTTCACTTTGAGTTGGTGTCTATTCTTGAGGGTGACCTGCGTTTCTTGTAGGCAGCATGTAGACAGATTCTGTCCCTTAATCCATTCTCCCAGTCTATGTATTTTGATTGGGGAGTTTAGAGCATTGATATTTAAAGCTATTTGAGAGATGTGTTGCTTCCTTTCAACTTATTCTTGGTTTGCATTCTTGGTCAAGGTTTGTATTTATGCTGCTATGCTTTTATTAATTTCTCTCTTTAGTTGGTTGGGGATACTTGATCCTTTCCTCTGTTCTTCAGATTGCTTCAAGTATTTTCTGAAGTGTTGTGTTTTTTTGGGGGGTTGACATGTATTCTTTCATCTTGTTTATGTCATGAAAGAATTTTTCTTTCTCCTTCAACTATAATTGATATTTTTGCTGGGTATAGTCATCTGGGTTGGCATCTAAAGTCGTTTATCACTGGGAATATTTTGGTCTACATTCTTCTGTCTTTCATAGATTCCACTGAGAAGTCAGCTGTAATTCTGATGGGTTTCCCCTAGTATGTAATTTGTTGTTTTTCTCTTGTGTCCATGTGTTCTTGTAGGCAGGAGGGCTTGTCCTGGTGTTGATGTTGAGCTTCATTGCACTGTGGTCTGACAGGATGCATGAAATTATTTCAATCTTTTTGTATTTGTAGAGGTTTCTTCTGTGTCCCAGGATGTGGTCAATTTTGGAGAATGTTCCGTGGGGTGCTGAGTAGAAAGTGTATTCTCTGGTATTAGGATGGAATGTTCGGTAGAGGTCTATGAGGTCCATTTGGTGTATCATATCATTCAGTTCAGATGTCTCTCTGTTTATTTTTTGTCCTGTTGACCTATCCAAAGGACTCAGTGGGGTATTGAAATCTCCCACTATGAGTGTGCTGGGGTTAGTCTGTGACTTGTGGTCCTGGAGAATTGTCTTTATAAAGTTTGGTGCACCAGAATTTGGGGCATATATATTCATAATTGTGAAATCTTCTTGGTGGATTGTTCCTTTGATGAAAATGTAATGGCCTTCTTTGTCTCTTCTGATTTCTTTTACTTTGAAGTCTATTTTATCCGATATTAAAATAGCAACACCTGCTTTCTTTTTGGTACCATTTGCTTGGAATATTTTTTTCCATCCCTTCACTTTAAGGTGGTGCCTGTCCTTGAAGGTAAGATGTGTTTCTTGCAGACAGCATATCGATGGATTCTGTTTCCTAATCCAGTCTCCCAGTCTATGTCTTTTGATTGGGGAATTTAGTCCATTAATATTTAAGGTTATGACTGATAGGTTTGTGTTGCTTCCTTTTGCCTTATTATCCATCTGCGGTTTTGATTTAGGTTTCTACTTCTGCAGTTATGCTTTTATTGATTTCTCCTTCTAGTTGCCTGGGGTTGGTTGCTCCTTTCTTCTGTTCTTTGGATTGCTTCAAGTATTCTCTGAAGGGTTGGTTTTCCGGACATGTATTCTTTCAAGTTGTTTATGTCATGGAAGATTTTCCTCTCTCCTTCCACTATGATTGACATTTTTGCTGGGTATAGTAACCTGGGCTGGCATCCATTGTCCCTCAACACTGGGAATGCTTTGCTCCAGGTTCTTCTTGCCTTCATCGTTTGCTGTGAGAAGTCCGTTGTTATTCTGATAGGTTTCCCCTTATAGGTCACTTGTTGTTTTTCTCTTGTCGCTTTAAGAATTTTGTCTTTGTTTTGGGTGTCCAGCATTTTAACTATGATGTGGCGTGGAGAATTTCTTTTCTGATCTTGTCTGTTTGGAGTTCTATGTGCTTCTTGTATTGGTATTGGTTTGTCCTTTTTTAGTTTGGGGAAGTTTTCATCTATTATTCTGTTGAAGATCTGATCAATACCTTTCTCTTGGGATTCTTCTCCTTCCTCTATTCCTATGATGCGGAGGTTTGATCTTTTCATAGTGTCCCACAGCTCCTGGTTGTTCTGTTTTTGTGTATTTTTAAATTTTTCATAATCTTTCCTTGAGGTTTTTAGTTGTTCTGTGTTGTCCTCCAGGTCTGATATTCTTTGTTCTGCTTCCTCCATTCTGCTTCTGAGGCTTTTTTCATTCCTTTCCTCTTGAATGGATGAGTGTTTGATTTCCTTTTTCATTTCCTCTTCTGATTTCTTTAGTGTTTCTATTTCTTTTTGGAGCTTCTCGATCTCTTTTTGTAGCTCTTTTGTTTGCTGGTTGGTTTCTTTTTCTTTTTCAGCATGGGATCTTTTCAGTGTTTCTACTTCCTTCCGGAGCTTGTCATTCTCTCTCTCTCGGTCCTCATTCTCTTTTCTTAGTTCTTTAATTTGTTCTTTATGATCTTGTAGTTCTTTAAGTATGTTCCCAATTGTGTTTCTGATGTCTGTGTCCTGGGGCATCCCCGGAGGGATCCCACTGCAGGAGTCATCCATAGGGTTGGTAAAGCTTGGCGTGGGATTATCCTGCACCTTTCCAGTGTAGTCTCTTCTTCGTGATCCTGGCATATGGGCTTCTCCTTGCCTGTATTCCAATGTGAGTCCTAAATGCCTCTTCACTGTGTTGAAGGCGTGCTTTGCTTGCCTCCTTCAGATCCTTCTTCGTAATCTCAGTTGGCGGGGGGGGGGGGGGGCTCTTCAGCCCGCGCCCCGGCACCTGCCGCTGGGCTCAGGAGATCTCAAATCTCAAGAGTCACACAAGCGTGCCTTTAATACCGGCTGGGAGGATAACTCCGCCCCCACAGCCACTAGATCTAATCAAGCCAAAGACCACACCTTTAATCCCAGCTGGGGGGATAACTCCAACCTCACAGCCACAAAGGCCAATCAAACCAAAGACAGCAGGACCAAACGATCAGCAATCAGCTCGCCAAGGCACCCAGTTCCTACCTGTCTTCCCCTCTTCCTGCCGCTGGGCTCAAGAGATCTCAAATCTCAAGAGTCACACAAGCGTGCCTTTAATACCGGCTGGGAGGATAACTCCGCCCCCACAGCCACTAGATCTAATCAAGCCAAAGACCACACCTTTAATCCCAGCTGGGGGGATAACTCCAACCTCACAGCCACAAAGGCCAATCAAACCAAAGACAGCAGGACCAAACGATCAGCAATCAGCTCGCCAAGGCACCCAGTTCCTACCTGTCTTCCCCTCTTCCTGCCGCTGGGCTCAAGAGATCTCAAATCTCAAGAGTCACACAAGCGTGCCTTTAATACCGGCTGGGAGGATAACTCCGCCCCCACAGCCACTAGATCTAATCAAGCCAAAGACCACACCTTTAATCCCAGCTGGGGGGATAACTCCAACCTCACAGCCACAAAGGCCAATCAAACCAAAGACAGCAGGACCAAACGATCAGCAATCAGCTCGCCAAGGCACCCAGTTCCTACCTGTCTTCCCCTCTTCCTGCCGCTGGGCTCAAGAGATCTCAAATCTCAAGAGTCACACAAGCGTGCCTTTAATACCGGCTGGGAGGATAACTCCGCCCCCACAGCCACTAGATCTAATCAAGCCAAAGACCACACCTTTAATCCCAGCTGGGGGGATAACTCCAACCTCACAGCCACAAAGGCCAATCAAACCAAAGACAGCAGGACCAAACGATCAGCAATCAGCTCGCCAAGGCACCCAGTTCCTACCTGTCTTCCCCTCTTCCTGCCGCTGGGCTCAAGAGATCTCAAATCTCAAGAGTCACACAAGCGTGCCTTTAATACCGGCTGGGAGGATAACTCCGCCCCCACAGCCACTAGATCTAATCAAGCCAAAGACCACACCTTTAATCCCAGCTGGGGGGATAACTCCAACCTCACAGCCACAAAGGCCAATCAAACCAAAGACAGCAGGACCAAACGATCAGCAATCAGCTCGCCAAGGCACCCAGTTCCTACCTGTCTTCCCCTCTTCCTGCCGCTGGGCTCAAGAGATCTCAAATCTCAAGAGTCACACAAGCGTGCCTTTAATACCGGCTGGGAGGATAACTCCGCCCCCACAGCCACTAGATCTAATCAAGCCAAAGACCACACCTTTAATCCCAGCTGGGGGGATAACTCCAACCTCACAGCCACAAAGGCCAATCAAACCAAAGACAGCAGGACCAAACGATCAGCAATCAGCTCGCCAAGGCACCCAGTTCCTACCTGTCTTCCCCTCTTCCTGCCGCTGGGCTCAAGAGATCTCAAATCTCAAGAGTCACACAAGCGTGCCTTTAATACCGGCTGGGAGGATAACTCCGCCCCCACAGCCACTAGATCTAATCAAGCCAAAGACCACACCTTTAATCCCAGCTGGGGGGATAACTCCAACCTCACAGCCACAAAGGCCAATCAAACCAAAGACAGCAGGACCAAACGATCAGCAATCAGCTCGCCAAGGCACCCAGTTCCTACCTGTCTTCCCCTCTTCCTGCCGCTGGGCTCAAGAGATCTCAAATCTCAAGAGTCACACAAGCGTGCCTTTAATACCGGCTGGGAGGATAACTCCGCCCCCACAGCCACTAGATCTAATCAAGCCAAAGACCACACCTTTAATCCCAGCTGGGGGGATAACTCCAACCTCACAGCCACAAAGGCCAATCAAACCAAAGACAGCAGGACCAAACGATCAGCAATCAGCTCGCCAAGGCACCCAGTTCCTACCTGTCTTCCCCTCTTCCTGCCGCTGGGCTCAAGAGATCTCAAATCTCAAGAGTCACACAAGCGTGCCTTTAATACCGGCTGGGAGGATAACTCCGCCCCCACAGCCACTAGATCTAATCAAGCCAAAGACCACACCTTTAATCCCAGCTGGGGGGATAACTCCAACCTCACAGCCACAAAGGCCAATCAAACCAAAGACAGCAGGACCAAACGATCAGCAATCAGCTCGCCAAGGCACCCAGTTCCTACCTGTCTTCCCCTCTTCCTGCCGCTGGGCTCAAGAGATCTCAAATCTCAAGAGTCACACAAGCGTGCCTTTAATACCGGCTGGGAGGATAACTCCGCCCCCACAGCCACTAGATCTAATCAAGCCAAAGACCACACCTTTAATCCCAGCTGGGGGGATAACTCCAACCTCACAGCCACAAAGGCCAATCAAACCAAAGACAGCAGGACCAAACGATCAGCAATCAGCTCGCCAAGGCACCCAGTTCCTACCTGTCTTCCCCTCTTCCTGCCGCTGGGCTCAAGAGATCTCAAATCTCAAGAGTCACACAAGCGTGCCTTTAATACCGGCTGGGAGGATAACTCCGCCCCCACAGCCACTAGATCTAATCAAGCCAAAGACCACACCTTTAATCCCAGCTGGGGGGATAACTCCAACCTCACAGCCACAAAGGCCAATCAAACCAAAGACAGCAGGACCAAACGATCAGCAATCAGCTCGCCAAGGCACCCAGTTCCTACCTGTCTTCCCCTCTTCCTGCCGCTGGGCTCAAGAGATCTCAAATCTCAAGAGTCACACAAGCGTGCCTTTAATACCGGCTGGGAGGATAACTCCGCCCCCACAGCCACTAGATCTAATCAAGCCAAAGACCACACCTTTAATCCCAGCTGGGGGGATAACTCCAACCTCACAGCCACAAAGGCCAATCAAACCAAAGACAGCAGGACCAAACGATCAGCAATCAGCTCGCCAAGGCACCCAGTTCCTACCTGTCTTCCCCTCTTCCTGCCGCTGGGCTCAAGAGATCTCAAATCTCAAGAGTCACACAAGCGTGCCTTTAATACCGGCTGGGAGGATAACTCCGCCCCCACAGCCACTAGATCTAATCAAGCCAAAGACCACACCTTTAATCCCAGCTGGGGGGATAACTCCAACCTCACAGCCACAAAGGCCAATCAAACCAAAGACAGCAGGACCAAACGATCAGCAATCAGCTCGCCAAGGCACCCAGTTCCTACCTGTCTTCCCCTCTTCCTGCCGCTGGGCTCAAGAGATCTCAAATCTCAAGAGTCACACAAGCGTGCCTTTAATACCGGCTGGGAGGATAACTCCGCCCCCACAGCCACTAGATCTAATCAAGCCAAAGACCACACCTTTAATCCCAGCTGGGGGGATAACTCCAACCTCACAGCCACAAAGGCCAATCAAACCAAAGACAGCAGGACCAAACGATCAGCAATCAGCTCGCCAAGGCACCCAGTTCCTACCTGTCTTCCCCTCTTCCTGCCGCTGGGCTCAAGAGATCTCAAATCTCAAGAGTCACACAAGCGTGCCTTTAATACCGGCTGGGAGGATAACTCCGCCCCCACAGCCACTAGATCTAATCAAGCCAAAGACCACACCTTTAATCCCAGCTGGGGGGATAACTCCAACCTCACAGCCACAAAGGCCAATCAAACCAAAGACAGCAGGACCAAACGATCAGCAATCAGCTCGCCAAGGCACCCAGTTCCTACCTGTCTTCCCCTCTTCCTGCCGCTGGGCTCAAGAGATCTCAAATCTCAAGAGTCACACAAGCGTGCCTTTAATACCGGCTGGGAGGATAACTCCGCCCCCACAGCCACTAGATCTAATCAAGCCAAAGACCACACCTTTAATCCCAGCTGGGGGGATAACTCCAACCTCACAGCCACAAAGGCCAATCAAACCAAAGACAGCAGGACCAAACGATCAGCAATCAGCTCGCCAAGGCACCCAGTTCCTACCTGTCTCCCCCTCTGTTTTTCTCTTTTGGCTTTCAGTATTTTGTCCTTGTTTTGAGCATCTAGCATTTTAACTATGATATGGCGTGGAGAGTTTCTTTTCTGGTCTTGTCTATTTAGTGTTCTATGTGTTCTTGTATTTGTATAGGTTTGTCTTTTTTCACTTTGGGAAAATTTTTCTTCTATTATCCTGTTGGAAAACTGATAAATACTGTTGTCTTGGGATTTTTCTCGTTCCTCTATCCCTATGACGCAGAGATTTGATCTTTTCATAGTATTTCACATTTCCTGGTTATTCCACTCTAGTGTTTTTTTTTTTAATTTTCCATAGTATTCACTTGAGCATTTTAGAGCTCTATGTTGTCCTGCAGGTCTGATATTCTATTTTCTGCTTCATCCATTCTGCTTCTGAAGCTTTCTCCTATCCTTTCCTGTTGATTGGATGAATGTTCCATTTCCTTTTTCATTTCTTGCTGTGATTTCTTTAGTATTTCCATTTCCTTTTGGAGCTTGTTATTCTCTACTTGTAGCTCCTTGCTTTGCTAGTATCCTTTCTTAAATTTCAGCCTGGTATCTTTTCAGAATTTCCACTTCCTTCCAGAGTTTGTCTTTCTCTCCCTCTAATTCTCTTCGGACATTGTGTTTCTCTTTCTCTAGTTCTTTTCAGAATTTGTGTTTCTCTACCTCTAATTCTTTTTGGAGTTTTTCATTCTCTCTATCTAGTTCTTTCCAGTGTTTCTCATTCTTTCCTTCTTTCCTTTTAAGTCCTTTCGGAGTTTTTCATTTTCTCCCCTTAGTGCTCTGATTTGTTGTTTCTATTCTTTGATTTCTTTTAATATGTCTGCAATTGTTCTTCTAATTTCTGTGTCTTGGTTTCTTTCCAGGGAAATCTTGTTGTAGGAATCTTCTGCCAGACTGGTAGAGTTCTGTGTGGATTTATTATGAGCTTTTCCCTTATTGTTTTTCATTGTGTCCTTGGCATGTGGACTGGTGGGGGAGGTCGGGGGTCAGTTGTTTGCTTGCTTGCTTGTTTGGGTTTTTGGATTCTGGTGCCTCAACATTGGCTGCACAGACTAGATTCGCTAACACTACTCCTACAAGATAGTCTGCACCACAGCACCACCAGCTTGAGCGGGAATGGGGGGATTGTTCCTTTGGGCTGCAGGCAGTATCCTGTTGAGCTGATGTGCCCCTGCTACCCTTTCTAGGTGCACCTATGTCTTGGTGCTCTCTGGAACCCGAGCTGGGAGGTGCCAGGAGCGGGTGTAGGGCCCCCAAGCCTCAAGCAGTTCGATATTTTTTCTTTGGTGGACTCATGAGAGAAGCGTAGGATATTTTGTGATGATTGATGAAGCTACCGTCATATTGAATTAAACAAAATCAGGTAATAATTGCTCAGTAGTGTGTTGGTTACCTTACCTAGCAGTATTGAAACATCATGACCAGGGAAATGTGTAGTAGGAAGAATTTCTTTGTATTATTTTTCCAGACGGAAAAGAGATGGTCATAGCAGTGGGTACATTGCAGAGGTAGTTGCAGCAGAAAGCTGAGTGCTCACATTTTGAAGCACAGGCAGAAAATAGAAACAGCAAGCTGGAAGTGGGACACTTATCAACTCTCAAAGTCCATCTTCACTGACAGTGAAAGCTCAATCTATCCAAAATGTTGCCCAATACTAGCTTTCATTCAGTTGATTTTTTTTTTATTTATTAACTTTTATGTGTGTGAGTGTACTGTCTACATGTAGGTTGGTGCACCTGTGTCGTGCAATGCCACGGAGGTCAGAAGATGGTGTCGGATTCCCCTGGGACTGGAGTTAAAGACGGTTCTTAGCAGCTATGTGGGTGCTGAGAATCTAACCCGGGTCCTCTGCAAGAGCGGTCGGCACTCTTAACCACTGAGCCATCTCTCCAGCCCTATTCTGTTGATTTATGCCCCGATTTGCCTACTATTGATTTGATTAAACACTGATCGATAATAACTTGCATCAGAAAGTGTTTATTTGGCTCATAACTCCTGACCACATTCGATCATTGAAGGAAGACTGTGCAGGAGTTCAAGGAGAGCAAGAACCTGGAGTGAGGACTGAGCTAAAACCACAAAACCTGCTAACTAGCTTGCTTCTCCTGGCTTGTTCAGCCTCTTTGCAATCTTTCTTTGTGTCCTGTTTTTCATAATATTTATAAACATTTTTTACCATTTTAAATAAGAATATTTCATTTTCACCCCAAATTCTCCCCTGTATTCATCCTGACAATTCTGTATCTTCTTTATTTGTGGTACACACACACACACACAATACACACACACACACACACACACATTTCACTGAGTCCACTCATTTGTTCCTCTGAGTAACTGATTGAAACAAGATTTAGAAAATGCCTGGTGGCACGTGCCTTTAATCCTAGCACTTGGGAGGCAGAGGCAGGCAGATCTTTGTGAGTTCAAGGCCCGCCTGGTATATAGAGTGAGTTCCAGGACAGCTGGAGCTACAGGGAGACCCTGTCTCGAAAAGACAAAAAAGAAAAAAGAGAATGTCTTCTCCCCAATCATTCCTCCATGTTCCTTATTGACCAAATCAAAAAATAAGGAAACACTCTCAACTTTTCAAGTTATTCACCCAAATGACAAATGCAAAGTGAAAGAGGAGATGTACCCAATATATATTCTGTGGGACTTTTAGAAAACATAGTGCTGATCCTTTCACCACATAGATGTGAATCTCCAAGAAGGGCCATATTGTAGACATTAAGAGAATGGGCAATGTTCAAGAAGAATGCCTCCATAAATGTTACCATGCGTTGCAGAAAATTTCTTTCTGGAATATAGGGACACTGGAGCACTCTACCTCCAACTACTGCTCCAAAGAGAAAAGAAGAAAATACTGTCAAAAACTACAGTCTACAGGAGATTAGTAAGTTTAATGGGCTTTCTCATAAAGCAAATAGGTGAGAGGGTTACTTACAGGATTTTTGGAGGTCTCCCTCCTCTTCTCTCATGTTTATCCAAGACATGGACCCCTGTGACCTCTGAGCAAGATGGCAAATGAAAGAGCCCTGTCTCTCGCATCACCTACCTGTCTGCCCTTCACCACTCCCCTTATACAGCCATGTCGAGCTGGCTGGTTGGGTTGGCTGGATCCCTGGCTCCTTCCTTTCCTTCAGAAGAACCAAAGTCAAGTTCACAACTTTAGGGAGGCCGGCACTCTTATGCTCCAGTCAGTTACCCTGAGTCTGTTTCCTAAAGAAGTCCACTTCTTTCTCACCCAAGCACAATCAACTACCAATATTTCTTCAGCCAGGATTGGTTTCTGCTGCACATTTGTGTAGTTCTGTGCTAAGTTTTTGTTCAGCTTTCTATGGATGCTGACACCAATGCTGTAAGTTCCTGTGATCAACGTCCCAAAAGATTGTAGCATTCATTTCCATTTAATCTTGCATCACCTCCCTGGCTCTTACAATCTTTCTTCATCCTCTTCTGCAATGATTGTTGAGCCTGGGTGGGTGAAGGTGAATATAGGCAGGAACTACATTCTGTAGACTCCTGATCCCCATGATTTGGCTATTCATGTCCTTTTGAGTTCCTGGCCTCCTGATACATGAAGGAACTTCCTTAAAAATAGTTAAGAGGTTAATTAATGCGTTCTTGTGTTCTTGTTTTATTATTGTGTGGGGATTATATATAGGGGTTGCATTGTAGATGTCTCACCTAGGTGTGAGAAATTCACAGAAAATGTTTGTCTGTGTCCAGTTGTGGCACCATGTACTAATCTTCACTTGGTACAATGCTGGTTTTTTTTCTTTTTTCATTTTTTTGTTTTTTGTCTTTTTGAGACAGGGTCTCCCTGTAGCTCCAGCTGTCCTGGAATTCACTTTGTAGACCAGGCCGGCCTTGAACTCAAAGAGATCCACCTGCCTCTGGCTCCCAAGTGCTAGGATTAAAGGCATGAACCACCATGCCTGGCCAAGAAGCTTTTTTTTCTGAGTGAAGGGCTACAATCCTGACTCAAGAGACATTAACCTATATGATAGAATGCATGAAATTTGGCAGGGGAACTGTAGAAAGTGCAGATGAGGCAGCAGGTCTAAATGTGACCAAGACGTGCTGTATAAAATGCACAAAAACTCAATTATTTTTTTTCTTTTTTCTTTTTTGGTCTTTTCCATCATGTAGGTTGTACCAAGAAATACCATCAGAGAAGTTGATCCATCTTAACACTAAAAGGAAGAAAAGCTTCAGACTGCTACAGGCATCAAACATCTCTGAGGACCATAGGTGTAACGTCTGTTTACAGTGAGTCCTAATGAACTTTATCTTCTAGGTGCAGCACAGTTTCAATATGAGAGACCTCCTTGCCTCTTTTTCATAGAACCAAGAAAAACATGGTGGTAAGAAAGTCATCACCTAACTGTAAATTAGAGGTGACTGTTATAGAAGTAATCTCTTATAAAACTGGTAAAACTGCTTTCTTTAATTGACTAATATACATAGGAACTGTAAAAAGGATTATTCTCTATTCAGAACCAAATATAATACTAAAGTCTCTTTAAGTGGTGCATATAAGCAAAATATATTAATACAGGAGAGCACTGGGATATCTGCAAGAAGAGAGGAGGTAAGGTCCGCCCTGCTGTCAATGACCTGATGTAAGCATGGGAAGATTGTATCGAGATCGCACTTACAAGTATACAGTTGGTCTCTGGGATACCAGAGAGTGTTACCAAAGGCCACTGAACCAATAAAGCAAATGTTGGTCTCCTTGAGTCAAGCAAGACTCATCCACCAACATCAGCTACACGTCACTTGCTTGGAGATACTGTGCAGCAGTGGCAGCCATATGTCTGTGTATCCCAACTTTTTTTGATTATTAGCTCTCTCCTTGGAGGAATAACTCGTGGATGTTGCCACAAGCTTATACCCTCTAGTGATTAGGAGATTTATATGCCACAGTAAGGCCTTGTCATCTTTCTCAGGGAAAAAAAAAGTAATCCAGGGATTAACACACCATCCAAACATCTGTGTCTATACCAAAGTAACCTACCATAGTAACTAGCAATGTTTAAATACGTATATATCTAATCGCTTGTGCTTCATTAGTAGGATTGAAAGCTTATCCCTGGGCAATCGGTCAGCCCACGAAAGGAAACAGCCAGAACTGATTAGAGTCCAAAACAACATCTCCAGACAAAGTAGACTGTTGTGCTTCTTGTCCACCTGTGCCCCATCTCTAAGCCTAAGGAACAATCTGTGGAAGAGGGGGAGTGGTATATTGTAGGGGCTGCGATTGGGGTGAACGGTAAAACTACGACAATATAGTCTGGACACTTATTTGATCAACTTGATTGAACATTCAAGCCCCTCCAGCTGGATGGTGGGAGCCTTGGGCTGTGTGGGCTGGGGCACAACTGCTTGCAAATTGGTTTTATATGAAGGATGCTTGTGCTAAAAAAAAAAAAAAGGAGCTAGATACTGACATTTGAACTAACTGGGAATATAAAATGCTAGTTGTTTTATTTATAGTTTGTATTGGGTTGGTCTCTATATTTTTCTGAATTATACAACATCACAGTGTAACACTTTCTTTTACTTGTAGGACAATTTAAAGGAATTAAGCTTAAATTTTACTTCCCAAATAAGTAGAAGTCATAGTCCAGTCATATAGCATTAAAGAGCAAAGTGTTTATTGGGTAAAATTTATTTAGCAGGTACTCAACTCTGCCCAAGCTTTATCCACAAAGTATAGGATATTTTAAGGCTTAGTGAATTGTTTAGATTAGTTAAATTTAGGTGTAGGTTTTGGTGGAAATGGTAATACAATTGAACTAATTGGGAATATAAAATGTTAATTGTTTTATTTATAATTTGTATTGGGTTAAGGTACACAAATGGCCTCTATATTTTTCTGAATTATACAACATCACATTATAACACTTTCTTTTACTTGTAGGACAATTTAAAGGAACTAAGCTTAAATTTCCTTCCCAAATAAGTAGCATACAGTCAATGAGAAACAGTTTGGGTAAATTTAATGAAAGCTTATGCCTTGGCTCCTGTTTATGGGTATGTGTAATACAACTTAGGCATCTATAGGTCAAAACATAAAAACCTAAAAAAAAAAAGAGGGAGGTGGGAGGTGGGGTACTATCCTTTCTGGGATACAAATGGAAAACTCTGTGTTCCAATCCTATTGATAAATTTTCAATTTTTCTGATCTTGAAACTAACAATGGGAGGAGAATTTTATGTTCCCACAGGTAAAAATCACCAATCTAAATGCCTGAAAACATACAACTTATGGCTGTGCAGGATGAACTGGGGAATGCCAGCAGAGAGGTTGACCCATCTGAACATTAAGGAATGAGGAACCTCAGACTGCCTGAGTCACGGACACTGAGCATCTCTCTGAATAATATTGGGGTTGACTGTTTATAATGGGCCCTAATGAAGTTTACCTTCCAGATGCTGAGAAACCTTCCTACCTCTCCCCTTTATAGGAAAAAGAAAAACATGATGGTAATGAAACCACTCCCTAACTGTAAACTAGAGCCAATTGTTACAGTGGTAATTTCCTATAAAACAGGCATAACGTATTAATTGATTGATAGGCATAGGAACTGTGAAAGGATATTTCTCTATCTAGAGCCAAATTCAATAGTAAAGTGTTTATAAGTTGTGTAATTAAGCAAAATATATTACTACAGGAAAGCTCTGACATCAGCAATGAATTATTCTGCCTAGGAGATGTTGGCTAGGGGATTCAAACCCGCCCCCCCCAAATTATAAAGGCCTTTTGCCTATAAGTGGGATATATGCAAGGAGAAAGGCAGTAAGTCCCTGTTGTCGAAGACCTGGTGTGAGCATGAAAAATGTTATGAGACGTCACTTGCTAGCGTACAACTGGCCTCTGAAATGCTAGAGAGCGTTACCAAAGGCCACTACAGCAATACAGCAAAATATTGGTCTCCCTGAGACAAACAAGACTCCTCCGAAAATATCAGCTACACCTCAACAGCCTGGAGATACAGTGCAACAGTGGCAGCCAAGTGTCTATATTATATCCCAAAACTATTTGGCTATTAGCTCTCTCCTTGGAGGAATAACTCACAGCGGATGCCACAAGCTTATGTCCTCTAGTGGTTAGGCGATGTTATAAGCCACAATAAGAACTTGTCACCCTTTATAGAGAAACCACAGTTTGCGGATTAGCATACCATCCAAGCATCTGTGTCTATGCTCACAGCTTAGCTTGACACAATAAGTGGTACTGCTTAAATGCCTGTACATCCAATAGCTTGAGCTTTGTTAGTATGACTGAAAAGGGTATCACTGTGAAAGCTGTCAATCCGTGAAGGGAAACAAACTGAACAGACCGGAGTCCAAAATGACAACTCCAAAGAAATTAGACTGTTTTCTTCTCACCCACTTGTGCCCCTTTCCCAAAGCCTAGGGAACAAACTGCGGAAGAGGAGGCGTGGTAGATTGTAAGGGCTGTGGAGAGATAGGGGTGAATCATGAGACTATAGGAATATAGTCTGGACACCTGATTGATCAACATGCCTGTGCATACAAGCTTCTCCAACTGGACTATGGGAACCTTGGGTTGTTCAAAATTTGGACATAGATACTTGCAAAATGCACCAATTACCTAATTGTATGGCAAACCGAGTAACATCAATGTTATCTGCAAACAACTGTGTTATTATATTGTAGAATCCCTTAAAAATGAACAAGTAAAATGTTAAAAATGCACAAAAACTCAATTATAATTTTTTTGGTCTTTTCAAAACAGGGTCTCCCTGTAGCCCCAGGTGTCCTGGAACTTGCTCTGTAGACCAAGCTTGCCTTGAACTCACAAAGATCCACCTGCCTCTGCCTCCCAAGTGAGGCTATGATGACAGGGTCTCTTAGAAAGATGTGGAACAAATCAGGAGGGGGCGTTGAAAGTGACTAAAATATATTGCATGGAATCGTTGAATGCATAGAACTATTAATATATAAATAAGTGGTAAGAAAAAAGTTTCAAAGTGTCTGAGCCTTGTGGGTTGGTACAAACATTTTGTCCTATCACTCAGGATCCAGGGGTAGGTAGACATCTATGAGTTCAAGGCCAGCCTGGTCCACATAGCAGGTTCTCACCCTCTGGGGCTACAGAGAGACCTTGTCTCAAAAATCCAAAAAAAAAGGTTGAAACTAGTTGATGACTCTGTATGATCCTGGATGTAGTCATACAAAAAAGAAGATGTATAGAACATAAAGTGTAGACAAGCTAAGGAAGCACAAATCAATAATAGGCTATGGAGGCTCTCTGAATGAACTCTGTACTTTGCTTCTTTTTTAAAAGTCATCCTGTAAACAGAACAGTATTAGGAAACATTTAATCAGGCCACATTTCTGTGTCCTGGGACTTGTTTTTGAGTTTCTGATTTTTTATCCAATAAACCCAGGTTCACTTATTCCACAAAATGATCTCCACATGAGTTCACAGTCGCTTGGTTCAGCAACCTTTGACTATCTCACATCCAGGTTCTCCTCCTCTGGTAGTTTGCATAACAAGCAAGGGTAAGTGAATATTGTTTTCCTTTCCTATAGCTTTTACCTCTCAGCTTTTGCAACGACATCCACAAGTGCCTGTGGCTAATGCTCTATTAACATACACACACACACACACACACACACACACACATACACACACAAAAGTTCTCTGCCATGTGGTTTAATAGAATTCCTTTTCCTCTCATAGGATATAAAGCTGAAACCTTGAGAGACATTTGTGTTAAGTTTGTGATTAGAGATGAAGACACGGTCCTACTAAGTTATCCCAAATCAGGTAAGAACTAAGACAATGACAGTGCACTGTTTAGGCAGAAAGTCAGGGTTGTTCATTGTCATTTACTCAACTGATGAATGGAAGGCTATGTACACCTGAAAGTAGAGGCAGCTTTGGGGCATAAGAAGATCACTTCCTGACACCATTTACAGTCAGAGAAAAGGTTTCAGCCTGACCTATGTGTTCAGAGATTAGTGAAGGTATTAGAGGAGAGCCGGGCGTGGTGGCACACGCCTTTAATCCTAGCACTTGGGAGGCAGAGACAGGCGGATCTTTGTGAGTTCAAGGCCAGCCTGGTCTACAGAGTGAGTTCCAGGACAGCTGGGGCTACAGGGAGACCCTGTCTCGAAAAGACCAAAAAATAAAAAATAAATAAGAAGGTAATAGAGGAGAGAACAGTGGACCCTAAGGCAGATTCACCCATTGATCTGTTTCTTTGAGTAATAGAAGGTGGAAGAGGACAAGAAACAGTATATCATAGGAGACACGCCATCTGAGCAGAAGTGAAAAGACAGAATGGGAGAATACTTGGAGTAGAGAGCTGGTTTCAGGTAGAAGAATTATTGTGGACATGGTTTAGGAACTGAAAAGTTGTNCTTGGGAGGCAGAGACAGGCGGATCTTTGTGAGTTCAAGGCCAGCCTGGTCTACAGAGTGAGTTCCAGGACAGCTGGGGCTACAGGGAGACCCTGTCTCGAAAAGACCAAAAAATAAAAAATAAATAAGAAGGTAATAGAGGAGAGAACAGTGGACCCTAAGGCAGATTCACCCATTGATCTGTTTCTTTGAGTAATAGAAGGTGGAAGAGGACAAGAAACAGTATATCATAGGAGACACGCCATCTGAGCAGAAGTGAAAAGACAGAATGGGAGAATACTTGGAGTAGAGAGCTGGTTTCAGGTAGAAGAATTATTGTGGACATGGTTTAGGAACTGAAAAGTTGTGGTTGTTTGGGAGTGGGGCTGTGGGGGGAGGGGACGCTGCAGATTGGACAAGTATTGTGCCAGTAATTTTGAAAGTTAATGAAATCAAAAAGCCAAGAGCAATGGAAATATATTAAAAATATTTCAGAAAATAGTCCACAGACGGAAGCGCCAGAAGTATTCATTGACACTTGAACACATGAAACAGATACAAATACATGCAGTAAATAGACAGGATAGGATTTATTCAACTTAAAAATATTCTTCTCCATTATACTACACAGATGAACCTCAATGACATTATGTTAAATGAAAGAAGCTAATCACAAAGGACAAACACTCTGTTTCCATACTTATGAAAGAACTCGAACAGTCAAATTCACAGAATCAGACATACAGAATGATGATGGCCTAGTACTGGAGCAGAGGTTAAGTACGTAGTTTAATCAGTATAGAGTCTCAGTTTTACAGGAAAACCCCTGGAAACAGAAAGAGCACAAATAAAATGGGGTGAGAGCACAGTTTTCCATGAAAAGGGCTATAGCTGGCTAGAAAGCAGCCAAAGCTGCTCAGAGTTGCTCCTGTTGGAGACGCTGCCATGAGAATTTTTGGGAAGAACGGTCTTTGGCGGCCCCGCAATGGTGGATGGAGTGGCCAGGGAGGCCCATGCTTTCAAGGCCTCCTGGATTGGCTGCTGCCTGCCCACCCAAACACACTGTGGCTTGCCAGGAGTGCCCTCTCCCAGGAACGCTACAGCCAGCCCTGAAAAATGCTAATTACTGTAGTTTTCTAATAATTTGGAAACCTGTTTTTTTCCATAAGTCATAGAAATCTAGAAACCAAATTTAAAACACAGACACTTTTGCTACTTTGTATGTTACTTTCAGGCATGATTATAGACAATGGACACGTCAAAACTTTTTTTTTTTTTTTTTTTTTGTTTGTTTTTTAAT
>VZQC01001007.1:0-40840 GCA_009823505.1 Rhizomys pruinosus | reverse complement strand
AAGGCCTTTCATCCTAGGTATATGTATTATATATTTAATATATTTATACCTATTTCATGCTAATTTTATTTCTCTATCATAAAACTATGCATATTACTTTGCATTGTTCTAATTTTTCAGTAAACATGACTCAAAAATTTTATTTTTATTTATTTATTTATTTATTTTTGTCTTTTCAAGACAGGGTCTCCCTGTAGCCCCAGCTGTCCTGGAACTCACTCTGTAGACCAGGCTGGCCTTGAACTCACAAAGATCCACCTGCCTCTGCCTCCTGAGTGCTAGGATTAAAGGCGTGCGCCACCACACCCCGAGACTCAAAAAATTTTTGTTGTTGTTTTTTTGTCTTTATGAGACAGGGTCTCCTTGTAGCTCCAGCTGTCCTGGAACTCACTACGTAGACCAGGGTGGCCTTGAACTCACAAAGATCCGCCTGCCTCTGCCTCCCAAGTGCTAGGATTAAAGGCGTGCGCCACCACGCCCAGCAAGGACTAGTTCATCTTAATTGTCCTTTCAAAGTGCAGGCTTTGGTTCCAGTGCTCTGGAGACATGGATGGGTGGGCTTCTGTGGGAATTTAAACCCAACCTTAATTTTGGAAATGAGTTTGTGTTTCTCATCAGGTATAACAAAAGTAATATAACTTCTTTCCCACAGGTTGGTCTCAATCTTTTTTTTAAAACAAGGATTTTTTTTATTTTATTTATTTATTTATTTATTTATTTGTATGAATGTAGTGTCTGCATGTAGGTTTGTGCACCCGTGTCGCGCAATGCCACGGAGGTCAGAAGAGGGTGTCGGATTCCCCTGGAACTGGAGTTCCCCTGGAATTGGAGTTACAGCCGCCATGTGGGTGCTGGGGATTGAACCCGGATCCTCTGCAAGAGCGGTCGGCGCTCTTAACCGCCAGGCCATCTCTCCAGCCCCCTCAATCTTTTTTTAATACATGTGTATGTGTATGCATGTGTGTATGTGTATGCACAAACTCACACACACATGTATGCGCATACACATACACACATATATACACATACACGTTTTAATCCCTTATGACTACCTGAATTACTGTGCATTAAAAGGTCAATTATAAATCACTATAAACAGATTCAACCTATACAAAACTACTGGTTTATACCTCTTGGTGTTAACAAGAGGTATAAACCAATCTTTAATTGGGTTTATATAAGGGTTAATACGTATTTACATAATTTGAAAAGGCTCCCTCTGAGTTGGAATTTGGCCCTTTTGACTCGGGATGCAGATCCATTAATATAATTAAACGTCTATGGTTATTTGTGTAGTTTACTTATCTTTGTTAAGAATTACTAATAAAATTATACATATATGGTAACAGTTAAATGATTTGTGGATGTATGCTGCCACCTACTGGTTATGCTCTTTCAATGCCTAAGATAAAAATTCAAACAAATTCTTACAGTGTTGAAGGAAATACAACTAGCCTTTAGGGAAATAAAGCAGTTTTTAAAGAATAATCTTATTTTATTTTGAATAAAATTTAAAGTATAGTCAAATGTGTCTTGTCTGTAGAGTGTTTGACAACTAGATGGAGCATCTTTATTTTTTTAACAGTTTTTTTATTTATTTTATTTATTTCTGTATGTGTATGAATGTACTGTCTACGTGTAGGTTTGTGCACCCGTGTCGTGCAACTAGGTGGAGCATCTTTAAAACAGGGTTTCCAGGCAGACCTGGAAAAAATGTCTCCAAAGACTTGGAGGAGGTTAATCATCTAAAATCCACTCTATAAGGTTTGTAGTTTAAAATAATATATTCAGGGGGCTGGAGAGATGGCCTAGCGGTTAAGAGCGCCGACCGCTCTTGCAGAGGACCCAGGTTCGATCCCCAGCACCCACATGGCGGCCGAGAACCGTCTGAAACTCCAAGTCCAGGAGAACTCCAGTTCCAGGGGAATCCGACACCCTCTTCTGACCTCTGCGGTGTTGCACGACACGGGTGCACAGACTTGCATGCAGACAGTACATTCATACACATACAGAAATAAATAAAATTAATTAAAAATTTTTTAATAAATAAATAACATGTTCAAACTAACTATTATACATTTATATAGAGAGGTATTTCAATAGAATTTATACAGAAATACAAAATAAACGATATGAGTTAATGGACTTGTTTTCTCTCAAGTCACAATCTAGTCAAATCATGTATATCGAATTAAAATTTATTTGACTGTTTCCTTTCATGAGCTGACATGACCAGAGTCCAAGTTAACAGCTCCAGAGAGAGTGGACTGTTTTACCTCTCATCCACCTGTGCCCCTTTTCTAAGCCTAGGGAACAAACCTGCTGAAAGAGGGGGCGTGGTTAGAATGTAAGGGCTGCGATTGGGGTGAATGGTGAAATACACAATGTAGTCTGGCAGACACTCATTTGATCAACTTGATTGAAAAAACCACCTGTCCCCCCCCACTGGAATGTGGCGGACTGTAGTTGTTTGGGCACCAACAGCCTGCAGAGAAGGTTTTGCGATGAAGGATGCTTGTTACTCATGGTTTATCACTATATAGCTAAAAATGAAAAAAAAAAAAAACTAGAGAAAGATGACAATGACAGTTATGGCCAGAATGCATTGATCTGGATAGGGTGGGGAGTTGGGGGTGGGGGAGGGGAAAGAAAATAGCGCTGAACTGTGAATTGGAAAAAAATGTAGAAATGCACCAAAGCATCAATAAAAAACTAATTAAAAAAAAATTTATTTGACTGTTATCCAAATTTTTCCAAGCTTGGTCTACATATTATTGGTATTTAATTTGTAGTAAAATATAAAAGCCTATATTAAGTAAAATTGGTTAAATTTTTTAATAAAAATGGTACTCCATTTAAGCTATTTGGGAATACAAATTATTGTCCATATTTGTTTTACTTCTAATTTGTATTGCATTTCCAACAATAACTTTGGGATACATAAATATTCTCAATATTTTTCTGTATTGTATAGTATCACCTGTAACATTCCTTTTACCTACAGAATAATTTCATAAAAGAATTAAGTTTACTTCCCAAATTAACAGTATACAGTTTAATCATAAACAGTTTGGATAAATTTAATGGAATTTCCATCTTGGTTCCTGTCTAGGGTGTGTGTAACACAACTGCCTTTTTGAGATTCATAGGTCAAAAATAAACATTTAAACAACAAAAGGGGAGGGGGTACTCTGAAATGCAGTTAAATAGAAATAAATCTCTAAACTTTTTGTCAAATATTTCAATTTTTTTCTTTTTTTCTTTTTTTTTAATCCCCTGGAACTGGAGTTAAAGATGGGTCTTAGCTGCCATGTGGGTGCTGGGAATCAAACCTGGGTCCTCTGCAAAAGCAGTCGGTGCTCTTAACCGCTGAGCCATCTCTCCAGCCCCTTCAATATTAAAATCTTAAAGCTAACTATGAGAAAAGTCTTAGATCTCCTGAGCCCAGCGGAAGGAAAAGGGGGAGACAGATTTGAGATCTCCTGAGCCCAGCGGAAGGTACCGGGCGGGCTGAAGAGCACACCCCCACACACCACACACACCACACACACACACACACACACACACACACACACCGCCAACTGAGATTACGAAGAAGCATCTGAAAGGAGGCAAGCAAAGCAAGCCTTCAACACCAGTGAAGAGCATTTAGGACTCACATTGGAATAAGGCAAGGAGAAGCCCATATGCCAGATCACGAAGAAGAGACTACATTGGAAAGGGGCAGGATAATCCCTGCCAAGCTTTTACCAACCCTATGGAAGATCCTGCAGTGGGATCCCTCTGGGGATGCCCCAGGACACAACATCAGAAACACAATTGGGAACATACTTTAAAGAACTACAAGATCATAAAGAACAAATTAAAAACTAGAAAGAGAATGAGGAGCTCATGAAGGACCGAGAGAAGAGAATGACAAGCTCCAGAAGGAAGTAGAAACACTGAAAAGATCCCATGCTGAAAAAGAAATAGAAACCAACTCTGCGAACAAAAGAGCTACAAAAAGATCGGAGAAGCTCCAAAAAGAAATAGAAAACACTAAAGAAATCAGAAGAGGAAATGAAAAAGGAAATCAAACACTCATCCATTCAAGAGGAAAGGAATGAAAAAAGCCTCAGAAGCAGAATGGAGGAAGCAGAACAAAGAATATCAGACCTGGAAGATAACACGCAGGAACAACTAAAAACCTCAAGGAAAAGATTATGAAAAATTTTTAATCTACACAAAAATGAGAACAACAAGGAGCTGTGGACACTATGAAAAGATCAAACCTCCGCATCATAGGAACTAGAGGAAGAGAAGAATCCCAAGTAGAGTGTTATTGATTCAGATCTTCAACAGAATAATAGATGAAAACTTCCCCAACTAAAAAAGGACAAACCAAATGACCAATACAAGAAGCACATAGAACTCCAAACAGACAAGATCAGAAAAAAGAAATTCTCCACGCCACATCATTTAAAAAGCTAGACACCCAAACAAAGAAAAAATCCTTAAAACCACAAAGAAAGAAACAACAAGTGACCTATAAGGGAAACCTATCAGAATACAACGGATATTCTCAACGCAAACTATGAAAACAAGAAGAACCTGGCAGCAAAGCATTTCCAGTTTAAGGCGACAAACAGATGCCAACCCAGGTTTACCCAGCAAAAATGTATATTAATTGAAGGAGAGAGAAAAATCTTCCATGACATAAAACAACTTGAAAGAATACATGTCCGGGAAAACAACCCTTCAGAGAATACTTGAAAGCAATCAAAGAAACAGAAAGAAAGAGCAACAACCCCAGGCACCTAGAAGAGAAATCAATAAAAGCATAAACTGCAGAAGTAGAAAACCTAAATCAAAACTGCAATATGATAATAAGGCAAAAGGAAGCACACAAACCTATCAGCATAACCTTAAATATTAATGACTAAATTCCCCAATCAAAAGACATAGACTGGGAGACTGGATTAGGAAACAGAAAAATCCATTATATGCTGTCTACAAGAAACCATCTTACCTTCAAGACAGGCACCACCTTAAAGTGAAGGGATGGAAAAAATTATTCCAACAAATGGTACCAAAAAGAAAGCAATGTTTGCTATTTAATATCGGAATAAATAGATTCAAAGTAAAGAAATCAGAAGAGAGACAAAGAAGGCCATTACATTTTCATCAAAGAACAATTCCACCAAGAAGATTTCACAATTATGATATATATGCCCCAAATTTGGTGCACCAAATCTTTATAAAGACAATTCTTCAGGACCACAGTCTACAAGACCATAACCCAAGTACACTCATAGTGGAATTTCAATACCCCACTGAGTCCTTTAGATAGGTCAACAGGACAAAAATTAACAGAGAGACGTCTGAACTGAATGACATGATACACCAAATGGACCTCATAGACCTCTACCCGAACATTCCATCCTAATACCAAGAGAATACACTTTTCTACTCAGCACCCCACGAACATTCTCCAAAATTGACCACATCCTGGGACACAGAAGAAACCTCTACAAATACAATAAAGATTGAAATAATTTCATGCATCTAGTCAGACCACAGTGCAAAAAAGCTCAACATTCAACACCAGGACAAGCCCTCCTGCTACAAGAACACATGGAGACTAAACAAACACACTCTTGAATAATTAATGGGTCAAGGAAGAGATAAAAGAAAGAAATAAACAAATTCTGGAACTGAATGACAAGACAATACAACACAACAAAACCATTGGGTACCTAAAAAGCAAGTACTAAGAGGGAAGTTATAGCCATGGGCCCACATTAGAAAAAAAAAAAACAAAAAAAAAAAAAAAAAAAAGCACTTGAGAGGCAAACAACAGATGAACCCTAAAACCAACAGACAGAAGAAATAACAAAAATCAGAGCAGAAATCAATGAAATAGAAACAAAGAAAACAATACAAAAAATCAATAGAAGCCAAAAGTTGTTCTTTGAAATGATAAACAAGATAGACAGACCCTCTTAGCCCAGTTAACAAAAAGAAAGACAGGAACAACGTCCAAATCAATACAATCCGTGATGAAAAGGGAAATATCACAACAGACAAGGAAAGATCCAGAAAATTATATGGGAATATTACAAGAACCTTATATTCTACCAAGTTGAAAACCTAGAAGAAATTGATGAATATCTGAAATCCTGGGAATCACCAAAGCTCAGCCAAGAAGAGGACCAGAGCTAAACAGACCCATAACATATGAAGAAATAGGGATGTAGTAAGAAGGCTCCCAAACTAAAAAAAGCCCAGCCCAGACGGTTTCACAGCAGGAATTCTATAAAAACATTTCAAAAAGAACCTACAACCATTATTACTGAAATGTTTAGAAGTATCAATCAGAGGGAATTCTCCCAAATTCCTTCTATGAAGCCAAACATCACTCTATTACCAAAACCAGGCAAAGATCCAACTAAAAAGGAGAATTATAGACCCATCTCCCTCATGAACACAGATGCCAAAATTCTAAACAGTAATACTGGCCAAATCGCATACAGATCCACATTCAAGAAGATCATCCATCATGACCAAGTTGGATTCATACCAGAGATGCAGGATGGTTCAACATATGAAAACAAATAAATATCACAAGCACCATAAACGGAATCAAAGACAAAAACCACACCATCATCTCAATTGATGCTGAAAAAAGCCTTCGACAAAATCCAGCATCCCTTCATGCTTAAGTCCTAGAAGGAATTGGATGGAGGATCATTCCTCAATGTAATCAAAAGCCATATACAAGAAAACCACAGCCAGTATCATCCTAAATGGGGAAATGACAGAAACATTCCCTTTAAAGGTAGGAACTTGGCAAGGCCGCCCCCTGTCACCACTCTTCTTTCAAATATAGTGCTTGAAACACTTGCTAGAGCAATAAGGCAAGAAAAGGACATTAAAGGGATACAATTGGAAAAAAGGAAGTCTAAACTAATCCCTATTTACTGATGATATGTTGTTACTTAAGGATCCTAAAAAACTCCACCAGAAAACTCCTAGAAAAACAGATTAACAGCTTCAGCAAAGTGCAGGATACAAAATTAACCTTAAAAAAATCAATGGCCTTTCTTTCACTAAAACAAGCAAACTGGAGAAAGAATTCAAGAAAGACCTTCCCCTCACAATAGCCTCAAAAACAAATAAGATACCTAGGAACAAACCTAACAAAGACACCAAAGACCTCTACAACAAAAATTTTAAACCCTTAAAAAATTGAAGAAAGACCTCATGAAGATGGAAAAACCTCCCATGCTCATGGATTGGGAAAATTAACATTGTAAAACATGTTCCATTTTACCAAAACTCTTGTATAGATTTAATGCAATCCCAATCAAAATCCCCAAGAGTTTCTTCACAGGCTTGGAAACAAAAGTTCTTATTCATTTGGAAAAACAAAAGACCCCTAATAGCCAAAACAACCCAGAGTGAAAAGAGAACAATGGGGGATCTCTATACCAGACTTCAAACTAACTAAGGGCTATAGTCATAAAACAGCCTGGTACTGGCCACAAAAACAGACCTGTTGACCAATGGAACAAAACCGAAGATCCAAATCTGAGCACCTACAATTTCAGCCATCTCATATTGACAAGGGGGCCAAGAGAAGCCACAATGGAGAAAAGACAGCATCTTCAGCAAGTGGTGTGGCAAAAACTGGATCACCACTTGTAGAAGAATGAAATTAACCCCTACCTCTCACCCTGTACAAAAGTCAACTCCAGATGGATTAAAACCTCAACGTGAAACCCCCAAAACTCTGAAGGTGAGATAGAAGGAAAAGTTGGGCACGCAACTACAAAGATCATATACGTAGGAAAAGACTTTCCTAAATCAGGACAGGGCAGCTTGCCTACAAGAATTAAGGTCGAACAATTGACAAATGGGACCTCATCAAACTCAAAAGTTCTGTACATCAAAGAAACATCAAGAAGTGAAGAGAAATCCCACAGAGTGGGAGGAAACCTTCACTGCAGAACATCTGACAAAGCAAAGTATGTTTCCAGAATATATAAAACTACTCAAAAAGAAAAGAAAAAAAAAAAACAAATGACCCACTCAACAAATGGAGCAAAAGAGTTGACAGAGACTTCACAAGTGAGGAATTAGAGATGTCTGAGAAACACCTCAAGAACTGTTCAACATCACTAATCATTAAGGAAATGCAAATGAAAACCACTTTAAGATATCATCTTGGGCTGGAGAGATGGCCTAGCGGTTAAGAGCGCCGACCGCTCTTGCAGAGGACCCAGGTTCGATCCCCAGCACCCACATGGCGGCCGAGAACCGTCTGAAACTCCAATTCCAGGAGAACTCCAGTTCCAGGGGAATCCGACACCCTCTTCTGACCTCCGCGCGCATTGCATGCAGTACATTCATTACACATACAGAATAAAATAATAAATAAATAAAATAAAATAAAATAAAATAAATAAAATAAAATAAAATAAAAAGTTATCATCTACTCATAAGATGGCTAGGATAAGAAAACAATGATACCAAAGTGCTGGAGAGGTTGTGGGGAAGGGGAAAACTCATCCACTGCTGGTGGAATGTAAACTCGTACAGCCACTATGGAAAGCAGTGTGGAGAACCTTGGAAGACTCGGAATGAACTTGCCACCCCCCAGCCATACCACTCCTGGGCATGTACCCTCAAAGACTTATCGCACCACAGAGATATGTGCATGGCCAAGTTTATTTCAGCTCTCTTCACAATAGCAAAGAGCTGGAACCAACCTAAATGCCCCTCAACTGACGAGTGGATAGAGAAAATGTGGTACATCTACACAATGGAGTTCTATGCAGCAGTAAAGAAAGACGACATCACGAGCTTTGCAGGAAAATGGCTGGAGCTAGAGGACATCATGCTGAGTGAAGTAACACAGTTCCAGAAAAACAAACGACGAATGGTATCCCTCATCTGTGGATGCTAGTACCAATTACCCAGTTGTAAGTATTTCTTGTGTGGGGCCCCCTGAGCTTTATACAAAGCAGTTGGGCGTAATGCATTTTGGAAACAACAACAACAACAACAGAAAAGACTGCATCAAAGAACTGACTGAAACAGTGAACTTCTGCTCAAAACAGTCAACTTCCCCTTGGAAAATATTGAGAAAGACTAAGAGATGAAAAGCATGTTTGGCAGGATGCATGAGCTCTGGCGGGGTGGGGGAATGGGCGGGAACACTGGTCTAGATTTGTTAAAAATAAATAAATAAATTTTTAAAAATTTAAAAAAAAAGAGAGAAAAGGCTTGTATGTTCCCACAAGTAAAACCAACATCACCCTAAATGCCTGACAAAGCTGTCTTTGGACTGTACAGGATGGACCAAGTAATACCAGAAGAGAAGCTGGTGCATCTGAACATCAAAAGGAAGAAAATACTCAGACTGCCTGAGTCACAGACACCAAATATCTCTCTGCATTCTATTTAAAATAATTATAGGAGCTGGAGAGATAGCCTAGCGGTTAAGAGCGCCGACTGCTGTTGCAGAGGACCCAGGTTCGATCCCGAGTACCCACAGGGCGGCTGAAAGCCATCTTTAACTCCAGTTCCAGGGGAATCCGACACTCTCTTCTGACCTCCGTGGCATTGCACAATACAGGTGCACAAACCTACATGCAAACAATACATTCGTACACATAAATAAATGAATAAATAAAAAATAGATATTTAAAATAAATAAATAAAATAATTGTAATGTGTCATAATGAAACTTATTTTCCAGGTGCCTGCTTAGTTTTAATATGAGAAAACCTCCTACCTCTCCTTTTTATAGAAAAATAATCCCATGATGGTAATGAAGTCATTCCCCATCTGTAAATGAGAGCCAACTCTCATGCTGTTAATCTCTTATGGAACAGATATAGCTGATTTCTTTAATTGACTAATAGGCATAAGAACTTTAAAAGAAAATTCTTTATTCAGAGTGAGACACAATTGCAAAAATCTTTAAAAACTTTATAGTTAAGCAAAATATATCAATAGGGGGGGAAAAAACCTTTGTTACCAGCAATGAATCATTCTGCCATGGAGGGTTGGCTAGGGGATTCTGCTCCCCAAAAGTAAGATTATTTGCCTATGAAGTTAGGGTACACACAATAGAAGTGGCAGTAAGACTAACATATCATCTAAACATTTGAGTCTATGCCCACAACAAAACTTGTCATAATAATTAATATTGTTTAAATGCCTGCATCTCTCACAGTTTGTGTTTTGTTAGTAGAATTAAAAAGGGGTTTATCTTCACTTCTTTGATAGTTTCCTTCACTGTACAGAAGCTCTTGATTTTAATGAGGTCCCAATTGTCGATTGTTGACCTTATTTCCCGTGTACCTGCTGTCTGGTTTTGAAAGTCTTTTCCTACACGTATATCTTGTAGGTTACTAGCAACATATTCTTCTATCATTTTCAGAGTTTCAGGCTTCACATTGAGATCTTTGATCCATTTGGAGTTGATTTTTGTACGGGATGAAAGGTAGGGGTTTCATTTTATTATTCTACAAGTGGTGATCCAGTTTTGCCAACACCATTTGCTGAAGATGCTGTCTTTCCTCCATTGAAACTTCTTGGACTCTTTGTCAAATATGAGGTGTCTGAATTGGATGTGCTCAGTTTTAGATATTCAATTTTGTTCCATTGATCTACAAGCCTGTTTTTTGTGCCAGCACCAGCCTGTTTTATTGACTATAGCCCTGTAATATAGTTTGAAATCTGGTATAGTAACTCCACCTGCATTGCTCTTTGGCGATCAGGGGTCATTTGTTTTTCCATATTCATATAAGCATGTTTTTTCTAAGTCTGTGAAGAAACTCATGTGCATTTTATTTGGGATTGCATTGAATCTGTGTATTAATTTGGTTTGGAGGGTCGTTTTTACTATATTAATTCTTTCCATCCATGAGCATGGGAGGTGCTTCCATTTTCTGGGTATTCTTCAAACTCCTTCAAGATTTAAAAAAATATTTTTGGACTTTTTGAGACAGGGTCTCCCTGTAGCCCTAGCTGTCCTGGAACTCACTCTGTAGACCAGGCTGGCTTTGAACTCACAAAGATCCGCCTGCCTCTGGCTCCCAAGTGCTAGGATTAAAGGTGTGCACCACCATGCCCAGCTCAAGATTTTAAACTTTTTATTGTAGAGATCTTTAGTGACTTTAGTCAGGTTTGTTCCAAGTATTTTATTTTATTATTTTATTTTATTTTTTTGAGGCTATTGTGAATGTCAAGGTCTCCTTGTATTCCTTCTCTAATTGCTTATTATTGGTATAAAGAAAGTCTACTGATTTTTATACATTAATTTTGTATCCTTCCACTTTACTAGAACTCTTAATCATTTCTAGGATTTTTCTGGTGGAGCTTTTAGCGTCCCTTAGGTAAACTATCATGTCATCCACAAAAAAGGATAGTTTGACCTCCTCTTTTCCAATTAGTACTCCTTTAATTTCCCTTCTTGTCTTATTGCTCTAGCAAGCATTTCAAGTGCTATATTAAAAGGAGTAGAGACAGGGAGCAGCCTTTCTGGGTTCCTGGCTTTAAGGGGAATAATTCTAATTTTTCTCCATTTAAGATGATGCATTGATTATGTTGAGGAAAGTTCCTTCCAGTACAATTCCCTCTAGGACTTTAAACATGAGGCATGTTGGATTTTGTTAAAGGCCTTTTCTGCATCAATTCAGATGACCATGTGGTTTTTGTCTTTCAGATAATTTATGTGCATTATGACATTTATTGATTTATGAATGTTAAACCATCCCTGCACCTTTGGTATGAATCCAACTTGGTCATGATGGATGATATTTTTTATGTCTACCTGTATGTGGATTGCAAATATCTTGTTGAGTATTTTTGCATCTATGGTTAATAATGAAATGGGTCTATAGTTTTCTTTTTTTGGTCGTATCTTTGCCTGGATTTGGTATTAGAGGGATGCTGGCTTCATAGAAGGAATTTGGAAGATTTCCCTCTGCTCCTATACTTTTGAATAATTTGAGTGATAATGGCTGTAATTCCTCTTTAAATGTCTTATAGAATTCTGCCATAAATCCATCTGGGCCTGGGATTTTTTTTTTTACATGGGAGGTTTTGAATTACTGTTTCAATTTCCTCATGTGTTATGGGTTTGTTTAAGCTGTCAATCTCTTCTTGTTTAAGCTTTGGTCATGTGTATGATTTCAGATATTTATCCACTTCTCTTAGGTTTTCAAATTCAGTAGAGTATGGGTTTTTAAAATATATCTATATGATTGTCTGGATCTTTTTGTTATCTGTTGTGATATTTCCCTTTTCATCTCCAATTTTGTTGATTTGGAGTTGCTGTTTCTTTCTTTTGGTTAACTGGGCTAGAGGTCTATCTTATTTATCCTTTCAAAGAACTAGCTCTTGGATTCATTCATTTTGTATTGTTTTATTTGTTTTTATTTCATTGATCTTTGGTCTGGTATTTGTTATTTCATCTTGTCCTTTGGGTTTAGTGTAGGAACGAAACTTTGCCTGGCTTGAGGCAGGACCTATAATACCTGTTCTGCAAAACCTCTGAGAGTTATCTGATATCTCTGTGGGCATTCAGTTGTCTCTGTGAGTTATCTATAGCTCTGGAAGGTCTGGGATATTGCAGTGTTTTCTTGCCTCGCCTATCTCTGCAAAGTTTCAGAACCAGATGGCCCTTTCCCTTGAGGTATTGAGCAGAATGTCACACTTCTAGTTCACTGGTTGCACAAACAGGAGCTCTGCAGCCCCCCCAAGAGCCAAGGTGGCTTGCCCCTCCCTTCTGCCTGGCCCCTACTTCCTTGCCCAGAGAACAGTAACTTTTGGTATATAAACACACTGTTGGCATGAATAAATGAGAGAGAGTTTTATCTCCAGGACTTTCTCTGAGTCCATGTCTATCTTTCTTTCTCTTATTCCTCCCAGGTAAATTTCTCACAGTTACCTCCCCCACTCCTTGCCAGAGCTAAGCCTAGACACTGTCTGCCTGCAGGCAGGAGACAACCTTAAAGCTCACAGTCCTGTGGGACTGCAAGTCTGGTTCTAGGAGGGAAGAATATCGTATGGATTGTGGCCATGTGTGATTAAAGGAACATCAGATGTTAGTAAACTCTGACAGCTTAGGATTAATTTTTTGTTTTTCAAGTGATTTAAGCTGCAGCGTAAGTTTGTTTATTTGCGCTCTTTCTTTTATTTAATGTAGGCACTTAGATGTATAAATTTTCTGCTTAGGACTGCTTTTAAAATGCAGGTTTTCCACAGCTACTGGAAAGAAGAAGAAGAGAAGAAGAAGAAGAAGAAGAAGAAGAAGAAGAAGAAGAGAAGAAGAAGAAGAAGAAGAAGAAGAAGAAGAAGAAGAAGAAGAAGAAGAAGAAGAAGAAGAAGAAATCCCCATAGATTTTGTTGTGTTGTATTATCCTTTTCATTTATTTCCAGGAATACTTTTATTTCTTACTTTATGCTTCCCTTGATGAATTCATTATTCAGTAGTGTGCTGTTTAGTCTCCAGGAATTCTTGTAGATCATAGGTCTTCTTCTATTGTTGATATTAAGCTTTATTGCACTGTGGTCTGATAGAATGCATGGGATTATTTCAATTTTTTTTATATTTGTTGAGGCTTGTTCTGTGTCCCAGAATGTGATCGATTTTGGAGAATATTCAATGGGGTTCTGAATAGAAAGTATATTCTTTGGTGTTTGGGTGAAATATTCAGTAGAAGTCTGTAAGGTCCATTTGGTGTATCATCTTGTTCAGTTCGGATGTCTCTCTTTTTATTCTTTGTCCAGTTGACCTATCTCAATGGGCTCAGTGTGGGAATGAAGACCCCACTATTAGCATGCTAGAATTAATCTGTCCCTTGATGTGTCTTGCAGAATTGTGTTTATAAAGTATGGTGCTCCAGAATTTGGTGTGTATATATTCACAATTGTGAAATCTTCATGGTTAATTTTTCCTTTGATAATAATGTAGTGACCCTCTGCATCTCTTTTGATTAGTTTTAATTTAAAGACTATTTGTCTGATATTAGAATAGCAACTCCTGCTTGCATTTTGGAATTTTTTTCCATTCTTTCACCTTAAAATGGTGCCTGTCTTTGAAGGTGAGATGGGTTTCTCATAGACAACAAAAGATCTATTCAGTTTCCTAAATCATTCTCCCGGTCCGTGTCTCTTTATTGGGGAGTTCAGCCCATTGAGAATTAAAGTTAATATTGGTAGGTGTATATTGACTTCCATCACCTTAGTTTCTGTTTGCATTTTTGGTTTATGTGTGTATTTCCATAGTTATACCTTCTACAATTATGTTTTCTTGCTGCTTGTGAGTAGTCATTCTGTTCTTCTGCTGTTAGTATTGCTTCAAGTATTTTCTGAAGGTTTGATTTTCCGGACATATATTCCTTCAGCTTGTTTATGTCCTGAAAGACTTTTCTTTTTGCTTTTACTATAATAGACATTTTGCTGGGTTGGCTTCTATAGTCATTTAGAACTGGGAGTACTTTTGTCCAACCCCTTCCAACTTTCATCATTTGCATTAAAAAGTCAGCTGTAATTCTGATGGGTTTCCCTTCATATGTGACTTGTTTTCTATTGTTGCTTTCAGTATTTGTCTTTGTTTTGAGCATCCAGTGTTTTTAGTATAATATGGTATGTAGAACTTCTTTTCTGGTCTTGACTATTTGGTGTTCCATGTGATTCTTGTATTTGTATGGATACGCCTTTCCTTAATTTGGGGAAATTTTCTTCTATAATTCTGTTGATGATCTGGTCAATACTATTATCTTAGGATTCTTCTCCTTCCTCTATGCTTATGATGTGGAGTTTGGTCTTTTCATAGTGTTCCATATTTCCTGGTTATTCCACTCCTGTGTTTAAAAAAATCATAGTCTTTGTTTGAGCATTCCAATTCTTCTATCTTCCCATCTTGATATTCTATTTTCTGCTTAACTCATTCTGTTACAGAGGCTTTCTCCCTTCTTTTCCTGATGACTGGATGTGTGTTCAATTTTCTTTTCTATTTCAGCCTGAGACTTCTTTAGTGGTTCCACTTCATTCTGCAGTTTATCATTCTCTACTTCTAGTTCTTTAATTCATTTGTCTACGTGTTCTAAGAAATCGAACAGTTTTTAAGTTAAAGACAGTACACAGCTTGGTGCATATTTCTCATGTTTGATTTTTGTGAGTTGTAAATCTACCTTTAATTAGTTGCTGAGGAATTGACAAGATTGGGGGTGTTAGGATGAAACTCTAGATCACAGTGGAGCTGGAAGGTGGGATATTTCACTATCAGCAAAATTAATACTCTCCTATGTCAGAGTCCCAGAAAAAAACCCAGAGAGGGATGAAACCCTACCTAAGATCACAAATATCTAGGATATAAGCCTCTCTTATTACTATTTTATATTTTAACATTCTTTTGGTCTTTTTGAGATAAGGTCTCCCTGAGGTCCAGAAGACCTGGATTGCAACATGTAAACCTCAGGCTCATGGAGATATGCCTAACTCTGCCTCCCAAGTGCTGGGATTAAATATGTGTGCCACCATGTCTGGCTGTATTTTAACATTTATATTTAAAGCATTCTTTATAAAATATTTGTTTGAAATACTTTTGAAATTTTATTTGAAAATAATCTGTGTACTGATTTGAAAATATTCTATACAAAAATGTTGAGTACTTGTGCAATCAGAAGGATCTGAGTGTGGACCCCAGCACTCATTTCACATGACTTACAAATACCCGAACTTCCAAATCTAAGGGATGTGATGCCACCTTCTGGCATCTGGAGACACTGCATACACATTTCTGCATAAACAGAGACACAAGCACACAAATACAGAGCACACTGGACAGATACAGCTTCTCAGTGGAGTTTGAAAATGTTCCTTGTTGTATTGAACTTTTGTCCAGGCACAAGCAGATGTCCCCCTCCTTTAGCAGTTTCCCAGGCCTGAGCATAAGATGCCATCTTAGAGAACCTCACACACAGCCAGGTTTTGTCTAACAGGTGTGCTTTGTTGTTTCCCTTTCCCTTTGCAGATTTCAGTGTGTCTGACTCTGATGTGTGTTAGCTAGGGTCAAATCACTAATAAGGTCTCCGATTTGGCTGAATGATTACAATATTCCCAATCTCAGCATTCCAGAAACACAGGGGAGCAGATTTCTGAGATTGAAGCCAGGCAGACAGAACTGAATAATGATAACTTGTCACACATACACACACACACACACACACACACTAAAAAGTGTTTCGTGAATTATACTACTCGGACCAGAATAATAGTAATTGTTGATACATGTAACAGGATGAAAGGGAGCACTAAGCAACCTCGAGATATTACCTTATGTTATGGTGGCTGAGAACCATCTTTAACTCCAGTTCCAGGGGAATCTGACACCCTCTTCTTACCTCTGCGGCATTGCACAACATGGGTGCACAAAACTACATATAGACAGTACATTCATATACATAAAAAATAAATACATAAATAAATAAAGTTTGATACCAATTTCAGTGACGATTATACTATTCCTGTTGGATGTTTTATATTTGAAATATTACAAAGATTATTTTCCAGCTTCAGTTTTGTAAGGTGAATAAGGTGTCAAAGTAAAAGAGTATTTGATCATTCAAGACTCCAAGATTCACTAACAACTTTTATTCTAAGGCCACACTCAGTGATAACCATGAATAAGAGCAGGAAAACAAATACCACTATCCATGAAAGATTACAAGTTTTAAGACTACTCCCATGGGAACAGACCTGGAGGGAAACCTTTCATCTTCTCCTGGAATATCTTATCAGTTGCTTCAGTGTGAACCACTGTGAAATGGTTCTTCCAATTTCCAGTCATGATTGAAAAACATGAATTAGATTCTAAGGCTGGTTTTAGTAATGGTTCTTCACATTCCTACTTCTCCCTCTTCACATGTTCTTAGTATCGGCTTCATGAGGACCATAGAGTTAATCAAATGCAGTTACTGGTGACTCCTTGGAGAACTTCCACCTCTTCTTGAAAAATGACAAAACTGTGCATAGGTGGATAGTCCCCTCATTCCCAAAGCATCAGCCACATAAGCTAATAGCAGCAACACAGGCTTTGTCTTTTCCATGTTCTAGCAACTCCTTAGCCCCTATATTTAAACCACAATGTTCAAATCAACAGCATTTCTCATGTCAACTGTCATATACGTTGTAAATAGTATCATTAACATCAAATGTTGGCCTATAGAGGATTTTCATAAGGCAGTGGTCATGTTTATCCTTTCACCAGACATGGGAGATTCAGCTACTTCTGCCTCCCAAAACCCCAGATTTCTAGTTTCATTCAGCCAGTGTATTTAGCTGGTGACTAAGACTCTCAATGGATCCATCCTGTGTCTTTTCTAGCTCTACCCTTTCCTTGTTGCTACCACACTCTCAATACTTCATTCTAGAAGATCTTCAGTTGTGTCCTTAAGCAATGCTGGAGAGATGGCCTAGCGGTTGAGAGTGCCGACCGCTCTTACAGAGGACCCAGGTTCGATCCCCAGCACCCACATGGCGGACGAGAACCGTCTGAAACTCCAATTCCAGGAGAACTCCAGTTCCAGGGGAATCCGACACCCTCTTCCGACCTCCACGGCATTGCACGACACGGCTGTACAGACCTACATGCAGACAGTACATTCCTACACATACAGAAATAAATAAAATTAAAAAAAAAAAAAGAAATGCCAGTTTTTCAGGCTGGGGAGATAGCGCAGCCATTAAAGGCAGAGGCTAAGAACAGTAAGAAAAGAAATGCCAGTTTTTTCCACCCCTCACACTATTGTATTCCTGTGCTCATGAGTGCTCCTTTCTTTGATATCCTTATGTCTTTTTCTTTAGGATCCTTGAAGCGCTTATTCCTATGTAACTGCCTCAGGTTCCCTACCACCATACTACTCAATACAGTACATTTTCTCTCCTTCCTGACAACTACTTCATAGCAGTAAGAGCTTTGATATACTTCATATATATCCTTTTGGTATCGATGTGTGGAAAACATAGCTAATATATTAAAAAGTTAGCATGTGGGTCTGGAGAGATGGTTCATTAGTTAAAACCACTAGCTGCTCTTTCAGAGGACCTCAGTTTGATTCCCAGCACCCACACTGCAGCCAACAACAGTACATAACTCTAGTTGGAGGGGACCCAATAATTGACTCTAGTTTTGAGGCCTCCAATGTCTTCTTTTGACCTCTGCAGTCATTGCTCCATGACATGGGTGCAATTACACAATTGTCACCAATACAGGCATACACATAAAATAAAGGTAATAAATAAAAATATTTTTTAATTACAATATGTTCTTCAGTTGACAGAGACTTTAGTTTCTGAAGAGCACCAGGCATACAGGAATACTCACATGTTATTGTTGAATGGGTCATCCATGAATGAATGAGGAAGGTCCTAACATTATTCTTCTGAAGATGTAGAAAATATTAGCATTGGAAATTACCCAGCTCCACAGTAATGGACATTGATTGGAGCCAACAACATATGCACTAGGAGTCAGGCTTTTATGTATCTTATGTTGTTCTTTGTGACAAAGAAGTTAATCTTAACTCTTTAGTTAAATATATTAATAAAAATATACAAAAATACATTGTACATAAATACCAGTACACCATATCCAATAATATCCATTAATTTCTATGAATGTAGCAGAATGTCACATGTGTGAATTGAATCCTACTGTTACTTTTGGACTTTTTTTTTTGTCTTTTTGAGACAGGGTCTCCTTGTAGCCCCAGCTGTCCTGGAACTCACTCTGTAGACCAGGCTGGCCTTGAACTCACAAAGATCTGCCTGCCTCTGCCTCCCAAGTGCTAGGTACTTTTGGATTTATTATCTTGATTACTAGAACTTTTTTCATTGTTGATTCACACAACACAATTGAATACCAGATATTTCAAGACCACATTATTGGAATATTAGAAAATTCAATGTGGCTGCCAACTCTAATGAGTCTTTCCACATGAGAGCAATGTGTGTTTACATAGACACATATGCACTTGTATATAGTGCTAAATCAACCTCCTTCCTCATTACAGAGATGAATTTCTCTATCTGTGCTTGGGCTGGAGAGATGGCTCAATGCTTAAAAGCAATTGTCTGCTCTTGCATAAGACCTGGATTAAAATCCCAGAACCCATGTGGCAGCTAACGGCTGTCATTAACTCCAGTTCCAGGGGTCAGACACCTTCTTCTGAACTCCATGGGCACTGCATGACAAGGTTCACTTACACACATGCAGACATAACTCTCATACACATAATAAGGACTTTTCAGGAAACAGAGTGGAAGTACAGACAAAAGAAAGATGATGTGCAAACTAAGTGAGAATAAGCCTGCCACATAGAAGCCTAGGAGAGAAGGTGGAAAGGCCTGGGCAGCACCTTGATGTCAGACTTCCAGCCACCAGAACTGTGAGAATAGTAATTTCTTTGTAGAATGTAAATCCACCCAGTCTGAGGCATTCTTTTATGGCAGTCTCACCGTGTAACACATCAGAATTTGGGGGATTGGTTTATTATTTGCTTATTTATTTTTTAATGGGTATATATATATTGCCTGCTGCATTTATGCATCTGCACCCATGTTTACAATTCTCCTGGCGGTCTGCAGAAGGTGTCAGATACCCTGGATTGAGGTTATGGATGACTGTTAAGTGAACCCAATTTCTCTGCAACAGCAGCCAGTAATCTTAACCACTGGGTGATCTATCCAGCCCCCTCGGAGTTTATAAAAATATTTATTTATGGGGCTGGAGAGATAGCCTAGCGGTTAAGAGCACCAACTGCTCTTGCAGAGGACCCGGGTTCGATCCCCAGCACCCACATGGTGGCTAAGAACCGTCTGTAACTCCAATTCCAGGAGAACTCCAGTTCCAGGGGAATCCGAGACCCTCTTCTGACCTCCGTGGCATTGCACGACACAGGTGCACAAACCTGCATGCAGACAGTACACTCATACACATACAAAAATAAATAAAATTTTAAAATATATTTATTTATTTATTATTTAGCTATTTAACTGTTTTATTTATTTATTTATTTATTTTATCAAGGTTGACATGATCCTTGCCTAGGTCCATCATTCCCACATCAAGCAAGCTCTAGATTAAGGATGGAAACCCTGGTTATATCCATTTTTCTCAAGCAAGCATCAAGTCAAGGATGGACACGTGCTCCTAGAATGAACCCCCAAAAGCCAAGACTTTCTCAATCATGGGACTGTTCATTTTTAGCTGCCCTTTATTCTTCTGTCCCCCCTCACTTTAGACCTGTCTCAACTGCAACTACACTCCCAAAGACACTATCCCGTACAAAACACAGCTAATAGACTTCTTTGCCCCCCAAATCTTGAAGATTTATTAAAGGGTGGACCCTGCTGGACTGTTACACCTGGTTCTCCCAAGATGTGTAATTTATGGCTGGCATTCGAAGAGTACACATGGATTCCGTTCCCTCAAGAAACTGTCAATCAGTAATTTCACTCCCTCTTTACCTGCTGTCCCACCCAAGACATGGTAAAGGGCCTGGCCAGAAGCCATTTTGGTTCTGGGTGTTCTTCTCCATCTTAGAGCCCATTCCTGAGTATGCCTGAAATAAACTTTCCCAGAGTGCCTAAGCCTGGTGTTTTCATTTCATGTTTGGTTCCACCAACACAATCCGATCATACATTTTGCCGTTGACTCAGATTGCCAATCTGTGACCCTCATGGGATAGCCAGTAAGGCCCCTGAAGGGTCAGATGCCAGCTGCAGACTGCAAACATGCACCACGATTTTGCCCAAGGTACCTTCTCCTCCTGTCCTCTCTTATCTCTTCCTCTATACATCTCCTCTGCTCTGGTCTCTCTGCATTCTTCCCCTGGCTCTCTCTTTTCACCTTCCAACTCTCTCCCTTCCATCTCTCTGACCCCTAGCTTCTGCCTGCCTCTTGTCTCATGCTTTCCATTTGGGAATTCTGTGCTTGGAATTTGACTGCTAAGCAGATCTTATCACTCTTGCTATCTTACCCCAGGGCTTTTGTGGCCATAAACAACTTGGTCCTGAACTAAAGAAAAAAAAATATTTTAAAAATATATTTCCCGGGCTGGAGAGATGGCCTCGCGGTTAAGAGTGCCGACCGCTCTTACAGAGGACCCAGGTTCAATCCCCAGCACCCACATGGCGGCTGAGAGCCATCTGAAACTCCAATTCCAGGAGGGCTCCAGTTCCAAGGGAATCCGACACCCTCTTCTGACCTCCGCAGCATTGCACGACACAGGTGCACAAACTTGCATGCAGACAGTACATTTATACACATACAAAAATAAATTAAATTAAATTAAATTTTAAAATATATATTTCCCCCCAGTGGTGTTTCTCAGGCCTTTGATTTTTTTTCCACAGGGAAATTGACATCAGACACAGGGGTCTGGAATTTGAATATCAAGCCTGTTGAGTAGTAAACATGCAATGTTTAAACCACTCAATTTCCTGACTGGATGCAAGAATTTTAAATTTCAGTGACCAAGCAGAGTCATAGTCCGTGCTTGGGCAAAATGTGTGCTTCCAGAGCAACATCCCAAGGATGTGGGTGCTAGACATAGTTCCCAACTTATTTCTGCTGCCTTCAGAAGTTCCTTTTCCAGCAAGGTTTGTATCTACAAGTGAAGCGATCCAGAAAGCATTGCTTCGCTTTCACAATTGAAATAGGTACTGAGTGACACGGTCTCCCTTCCTTGGGTTGAGACCACGCAGTCCTTTGCTTTGCTTTCCTATTTGGGGCCTACGTGTCTGAGGGTAATTTGTCTTGTTATGTCAATTCTAACCTAATTGGGTGATGTTCTAAAAGTAAAAAAATGTTGCTGTTGGGGCTGGAGAGATAGCCTAGCGGTTAAGAGAACCAACTGCTCTTGCAGAGGACATGGGTTCGATCCCCAGCACCCACATGGCGGCTAAGAACCGTCTGTAACTCCAATTCCAGGAGAACTCCAGTTCCAGGGGAATCCAAGACCCTCTTCTGACCTCCGCGGCATTGCACGACATGGGTACACAAACCTACAAGTAGACAGTACATTCATACACATACAAAAATAAAAAATTAAATTTAAAAAAATTTTTTAAAAAGTGTTGCTGTAGACATTTAATCTCTTGGAAAAGTGAATCCCATGGGACTTGAGATGAGCTTATTTTATCATGGAGCTTAATAAGGTATCCCTGTGTTTTGGTAGCCATCATGTCTAGTGAACTCACCAAGAAGGAGGTAGCCATCTTGGTTGATGGTATCATAGCCATGTGACTTGATTGCCATCTTGGACAGTAACATTTTCAAAATGGTGGTGACCTGCTATTTATTTGCAGACTATGGATTTTTGGTATATGATGGCAGCCATGTATACATATTGTAGAGTAACATAAAGTTAAAATGGAAAAATGTCAATCAAGAAATATGATATGGAAATAAAACAGTTTGTTTTCAGAAGATACAATTTTAGCATAGGTGTGATGTATCAGGCTGGTGTAACTTAGCCTTTCTGGGTGCTTAATGACCATACTTAATACCCACACCAATTTGGCTGAGGGACCTAAGGGATAACTTTGTTCCTTGCCCTCAGAGGTCAACTAAGTCTCAGGGGACTATGCATGGGGCATCTCTTGAAATGTCCTGCAAATGTGAGTCACCAGTCTTCCTGTGCAGGGAAGTCTTGGAGATCCACTAATGGGACTTCAGCCAGCGTCCAATCTACAAAGAAGAAAGTCTGCTCGCATGCAGACAGTACATTCATACACATACAGAAATAAATAAAATTAATTAAAAAAATTAAAAAAAAAAAGAAAGTCTGCTCATGCTCCAAAAAAGGAAGCCTGGTCTATCAAAGACCTAACTGTAGCCCTCAGTAGGTGGAACTGGGTTGAAAAGCCAAAAGGAGTGCTAGCTTCGGCAGCACATATACTAAAATTGAATGATACAGAGAAGATGAGCATGGCCCCTGCCAAGGATGACAGCAAATTCGTGAAGCGTTCCATATTTATAAAAAAAAAAAAAAAAAGAAAAGCCAAAAAAGAGAAACAACCCCCCCCCAAAAAACCTGAGTGACCCTGAGGACCAGATCCTCACTGACCCTGAGAAAACAAAAACCTTGTTAACCTGGGCTGTGTAGCCTTAAGCATCCAAAAGGAAAGTATAACCAGAAATAAATAATCAAGTAAGGTCTGAGAAATTGTATTCAGATATAAAAACTTGAGATCCTCCAAACCTTCAATGTCAGATGGGACTACTGAGATATCCAGCTTGTGGACTGAGCACTACTGGGATTTCAGCCTCTTCGAAGTGNTTCTCCTTCCTCTATCCCTATGATGTGGAGGTTTGGTCTTTTCATAGTGTCCCACATTTCCTGGTTGTTCCACTCTTGTGTTTTTTAAAATTTTTCATAATCTTTACTTGAGGTTCCTTGCTGCACTGTGTTATCCTGTAGGTCTGATATTCTTTTTTCTGCTTCATCCATTCTGCTTCTGAGGCTTTTTCCCATCCTTCTGCTGATTGGATGAATGTTCAATTTCCTTTTTTATATCATCCTGTGATTTCTTCAGTATTTCACACTTCCTTTTGGATCTTTTCATTCTCTTCTTGTAGCTCCTTGCTTCATTGGTCAGTTTCTTGTTTTCTTTCAGCCTGAGATCTTTTTTATTTTGGTCTTTTCGAGAGAGGGTCTCCCTGTAGCCCCAGCTGTCCTGTAATTCACTCTGTAGATCAGGCTGGCCTTGAATTCACAAAGATCTGCCTGCCTCTGCCTCCCAAGTGCTAGGATTAAAGGTGTGTGCCACCACACCCAGCATTTTTTTTTTTAGCCTGAGATATTTTCAATATTTCTACTTCCTTCTGAAGTTTGTCATTCTCTCCTAGTTCTTTTCTGAGTTTGTCAATCTCTCCCTTTAGTTCTTTGGAGTTTATCATTCTTTCCTTCTAGTTTCTTCATGAGTTTTTCATTCTCTCCCTTTAGTTCTCTGATTTGTTCTTTATAGTCTTTGAATATGTCAACAATTGTTTTTGTAAGGTCAGTGTCTTGGTTTCCTTCCAGGGAGATCTCGTGGTTGGGATCTTCTACAGGATTGGTTGAGTTCAGTGGGGATTTATTTTCAGCTTTTCCCATATTGTTGTTTTTCCGTTGTGTCTTTGGCATGTGGATTTTTGTTGTTGTTGTTTTCCCCCTTTGTTTGTTTGTTTGGCTTCTGTTGCTAATCTCAAATGTTAATATGGAGGACTGGTTGGTCACTCAGTTTGCTTCCTGCTGGTTTATTCCTCAGTTTTGGCTATGCAGCCTCGAATCACTGACACTGCTGGATCCTCCCAACCACAGTAAACCACAGCACCAGCAGTTTTTACTTTCCACCACAGTACCAGTAGCTTGATGGGGGAGGTTTACTCCTTTGGCCCTCACACCAGACCTGGCCAACTGGGCACCGAGTGTGTGCGCCACTGGCTGTCCTTCTATCCATGCATGCAGTTCCTCTCTATGGTTCTAGCATTGGGCAGCAGGTGCTGGGGTGGGCCATTGCAGGTCTGAGTGACAGAAACCCACCTGGGCAACTGAGCACGGAGTGTATGTACCATTGGCTGGCCTTCTATCCATGCACACAGTTCCTCTCTATGGTTCTAGCGACAAGAACGTTCTTCATCAGAGTGGCAGCAGTTTGAGCTTGGAAACTCAGCCTCAGCTGCTTGCCTGAGTGTGGTCTAGACATGTCCTAATGCTGTGTCTTACATCTAGTCCCGCCCTTTAGATTCCAAGGCCTCTCTATACACATGCTGTAGAATCCTTCTGATCAACCTAGTGCACACCAGTGGAGACTTTTCCTGCCAAGGCTCTGCCAAGAGTCTACACGCATCCTTTAAGGGGGTCATATAGCAATCATGGGAAATGGATGCTGTTTTTTCTTCTGTTTTGTGTGACTAAGAACTCTGAGCCTTCATAATGACCTGGTCATTCCTATACTTCTTGGGGTGGGGGGGGAGGGGTAGAGACAGAGTACAGAGGGGGAGGGGGTACGGGAAACAGAGACAGAGACAAAGAAAGGGAAGTAGAATTCAACATCTTCTCTTCTCCCTACATTCTAACCTTCTGGGTTTCATGGGAAATCCCAGCCATTTCACTACAAGGAGCATTTTACATGAGAATGTAACCGTTCTGGCCACAAGCACAGGGGTCATGTGGTTGAACTGCTCTTTCATCCTTCCAGAAAAGAAAGGAGCAAAAGCTAGGTCGTGGCCTACTTTTGGCATTCAGGAGAAGGTTCCATGAGGAGCTAAGAACAGCCAGGTGTAAATATCATCACGCAAGCTAGATGTTACCTGGTTGCATGGCTAATTCTGACTCTGAACACATTGTCAGAGGAACTTTCAACCCCATTTCATGAGGTTGTTGCTCCAACCCTTGGGCTGCAGTGCTTGCTTATACCCACAGGCGTAACGAATGCATCTGGGAATCCCTGCAAAGTGGGCAGCAAAAGCCAAAGAAACTGATGGAATTGAAATTGTCCAGAGCCCTTTTCCTATTCCACATCTTCCATGTCTCCATGAGTGAAGGGGGCGGTATTAAGTGAGGTAGCTGCTTCAATTTTATCAGGTTATAAAAACAAAAATGAGGGCTGGAGAGATGGCCTAGCGGTTAAGAGCGCCGACCGCTCTTACAGAGGACCCGGGTTCGATCCCCAGCACCCACATGGCGGCCGAGAACCGTCTGAAACTCCAATTCCAGGAGAACTCCAGTTCCAGGGGAATCCGACACCCTCTTCTGACCTCCGCTGCATTGCACGACACGGGTGCACAAACTTGCATGCAGACAGTACATTGATACACATAAATAAATGCCGGGTGTGGTGGTGCACGCCTTTAATCCTAACACTTGGGAGGCAGAGGCACGTGAATCTCTGTGAGTTCGAGGCCAGCCTGGTCTACAGAGTGAGTGCCAGGACAGCCAGAGCTACAAGGAGACCCTGTCTCAAAAAGACCAAAAAAAAAAAAAAAAGGTATTCTGGTTTTTGGCACCAACATTCAGTTTGTTTTTTTATTATTTTCAGGCCTCCAAAGATCTAATTTTGATCCTTCCTAAATAAAGATTTACTAAGAGATATTTTTATTTTATTTTATTTAAATGGGTTTCTAGAGAAAGTCAAAGCCATTAAACAGCTGTGTCTCTGTCCCTCGGGCCAGATACCAATTTAAAAATCTGTAGACTGCTAGGTATGGTGGCACATTCCTTTAATCCCAGCACTAGGGAGGCAGAGGCAGGCAGATCTCTGTGAGTTCAAGGCCAGCCTGGTCTACAGAGTGAGCTGCAGGCCAGCTGGGACTAAAAGGGAGACCCTGTCTCAAAAAGACAAAAAATAAAAATAAAAATAAAAATAAATAAATAAATAAATAAATAAATAAAAATCTGTAGACTCATCCATAGCCTGATACTTGTGTCATACACTGTAGCACATGGCTTCTCTTGGGGTACCTTATAAAAACTCATCCCCCAAAGGCCCCTAAGACAATCTCTTCCCTCCAACAAAACAGCCTAGGACTGGACAACTGTAACATATTCAAAATAATTACCTTTGGGCTTTATTATGTTTATTTTACTTTATAAAACTACAATATGCATTTATGTGTACACCATTGCCCTGGGCCTGAACTGTGGATGACACAGGACTACCCCCACCCCCACCTCCACCCCCCATGTAATATGTGCTTCTGCTGTCCTCTCATTCTGTCTATGTTCCTGCATATCAATATGAAAGAATTAACTCTAATTAAATCATACCCAGAAATACCATTTTCTTATACCCTACTTCATGCTTTTGGTATTGTTAATTGTTAAATGGTCTTTAATTTCTATTGCTTTCATAAGACTAAATACCTCTCGTCTTCCCATTCCTTAGCCTCTTCCTTAATGAAATTGTCTTTAATTATTGTATTGTAACTTTAGTTATGGTTACCTTTGAGTAAAAGTAAGATATATTATTCTGTTTTCCATCACTTTCATTTGAAACCAATTAGGGATACTTACTATAATAAAATGTAAATGACAATTCTGAACTCGCTTTCTCCAAATGAAAGCCTTTATGCTTGGCAGGAATGTATGTGACTCTGTTCAGTAAAAACAATACAATAAGAATCTCATGTGTGAATGTGGGTGTACATAAGTGTGTGTATATGTATGAAGTACTGTTGACTTTTAAGAATTCCATAATGTAGTTACAAAATATTAAGGATCTATCAGACCATTGATAGACATTTAATATAACTTTTATAAAGTATCATCAATGGAATTATTTTCAGTGTGTTCATATTTTAATTACAAGGAATTTGAGTTCCATAACTAGGTACTGTGCAAACTGTAAACATTTTATAATTTTGATTGGTTTGAGATATTTGTTTATAATATGATCATAGAGATTTAGTGTTATTATCATAAGAATTATTGTTGCAACCAAAATTTTAAGTCCATTCCTTTGGCTTGTACTGCATGCACATGTAGTTATAGTCTCAGGTGAAATGGACACAGACAAGTATTGGGTTATTATATTTCTCTGTTATATTTTCCACTTGTTACTTTTGATATTTTATCTTGTCTATAAATATATAATTTGACTAAAGAAAAACTAGGTTTTACCTCCTGGAACCATAAGGGACAATCCAAATGAAAACAGTTTCGGTGAGCTTGGTTTAAGGCAACCTTTTCTGGATATAGGTATGTTCACATATATCATATCAGCAAGTGCACTTATTGTTAAGAGTACATCAGGTTTTTAATCAGATACATTTGTTAGTAGTTATTTATGCACCACACAAAATTAAGTCACACTAAGGTCATTAGGTTTACATTAGGTTAAATTTTCCCTATCACTTTCATATCACATATTTTTTTTTATGTGTATGTGTGTACTGTCTGCATGCAGGTCTGTGGACCCGTGTCGTGCTATGCCGCCGAGGTCAGAAGAGGGTCTCGGATTCCCCTGGAACTGGAGTTCTCCTGGAATTGGAGTTACAGACGGTTCTTAGCCGCCATGTGGGTCCTGGGGATCGAACCCGGGTCCTCTGCAAGAGCAGTCGGCGCTCTTAACCGCTAGGCCATCTCTCCAACCCTCATATCACATATTTTTATCTCCCCCTCACTTAGGACCTCTTTTCCTTCTTCCCACTCTAAAGCCCCCTTTCTAGATCCCTGGCCTCTACATACACTCCAAGTTATCCACACTACTGTAAAAATTCAAAAGTATAATCCCAGCATGAGATAGATGTGTTTGTCCTTCTGGATCTATACATCCATTTTGCTTATTTTCTACTATCATTTCTCCTTTAAAGGAAATAAAAAAGTTAATTCATCATGACCAAGTTGACTTTATTTCAGAGATGTAGGTGTGGTGTAAAATATGTATATCAGTAAATATTATCCATCCCCTAAATTGATTTAAAGACAGAAATTACATGGTCATATCAACAGCTTCAGAAAAGAAGGGTTATTGACAATATCCAAAACCCTTTTCTGATAAAATTCCTGGAGAATCTAGGGAAGGGGGGATCATTTATCAGCATAATAAAATCTATAAAACTTACCTGATTTATCCTATCTTTGATTAATTCCAATGCTATGACCTTCAAGTCAACTATTTTTTTTTCACTTGATTCATTTAATATATTTCAGGTAATTTCTTCAACACTTCTTTCTCTGTTGAATTCCACTTTCATTTCTATATCTGGTTCCTCATATCTTTCAGCTGTTTTGATTTTTTATTTTATTTATTTTTGTATGTGTATGAATTTACTGTCTGCATGTAGGTCTGTGCACCCATGTCATGCAATGCCGTGGAGGTCAGAAGATGGTGTTGGATTCCCCCTGGAACTGGAGTCAAAGACGGTTCTTAGCTGCCATGTGGGTGCTGGGGATCAAACCCGGGCCCTCTGCAAGAGCAGTCGGTGCTCTTAACCACTAGGCCATCTCTCCAGCCCCTGTTTTGATGTTTTTAATCAGGAACTTTTTCCCTATTCCATTTCTTTCAATATTCTTAAATTCCTATAATTATTGTCCTGAGGTCCTTCTAACTCACTGTCTCTGGAACCAATACTGTAGGATTAGTAACTTGGAGGAGTCATGTTGCCTGGATTTTCATGATTCTATGCTACTGCACTGGGATTCATGCATCTAGTGTTATTTCATTGGTCGGCTATTTGGGGCTTCTCAGGTATATTCATTCAGTTGAAGTTTTTTCAGTGTTCAAGTAGGAGTTACACATGGTGGAGTTGAATTATTTAGTTCAGAAAATAGTTTCTCAGTTCAGGACTAATTGGATTCTGAAAACTCGGTGTTAGTTCCTCAACACAATATTAACTGGGAGAAGATCCATGTTCACTGGATATTCTCACTATGCGGATGGCCAACTGGGAGATTGTCAGTGGTCGCCATGACTTTAATAACCGCATTGACTATGAACCACAAAGGATAACATGGTGTTTACTGATATTGAGCTAATAAGATTAAGAATGGGAAGAAAGTAGAGTGGATGATGGTAGGCCTAAGTATTAGATGGACATTGAAAATAAAAGCCTTGAAGTAGAAAAATTAGCTGGGAGTGGAAGTTGGAATATTTTAGAGACTGTAGACTGTAGAGATTGCTAAATCAATAGAGCGTCATAATAAAGAGGTAAAAAGAGAATGGAATTTGGATGAGAGAAATATGAAAAGATGTAGGAGTGAGGGAATAAAGGACACAAGATAAATATACAGTCTATAGTGGAGACTGAGTAGAAAAATATTCATAGCAATTCCAAATGCTAAGTGAGCAGTATAAAAGCGAAAGCAAAACATTCTTGGACATATGTGCAGAGATGACATTGAATAATAGAAAATATATGAAAAGAATGCTCAGATAGTGAATTTCTACCACACCTGTGCTGAGTATAAAGGTGAACTCTCACATCCTTCTAGTTCTAGCAGGCTCTGCTTCGTGATATCCTTTACATTTATCTTAATGAACATACCACCTCTCATCCAAAGGCTAGAATATAGCAAAATTTCACAAGCATTGACTTTTTGTGTGTAGTGTACGTGCTTTACTCCCTTCACTCACGCCCTTCTCTAATGTAATTATTTTTTACAGTTTGGTTTAATTTTACATCTGTGGGTATTTGCATGCACATATGCATATGCAGCATATTTGTACAATGCCCTGAGAGGACAAAAGAGGGCATCAGATCCTGCTGAACTGGAGCTATGGGTGGTTGTGAGCTGACATGTGAGTTCTGGGAACCAAACCTGGATACTCTAGAAAAGTAGCAAGTGCTCATAGCCTCTGCACCATCTCTCCAGCCCCCATTTATGTCATTATTAATGAAGTCATACCACCTTGAATCAGGAATATATTTGGCTTCTACCAAAAGCTTGCTGCTCTGATGGTAATCTCTTCCACACTGTACAGTACCATCTTTGACATCTGTAACACCTTCACTTTCTGTATTCTCAGTACAATGGTATGTATGTCCAAATCTCTGTATACACATGATTCTACATATATATCCTAGGTCTTTTCCATTGGTACATGCCCATTACACAGTAAGAATAACAGATATCCAGAGTTAGTATGATCCTGCTTATCTTTAATCCCAGCACTCATAAAAAGAAGCCTGAATTATGAGGAATTCAATGCCAGCCTATGGTAAATACCAAGTTTGAAGCCAGGTATGATGATTTAGACCCAGTCCTCCTTGCAATGCCCCCAGCACAAGAAAAAATGTCATCTTACTACTATGTCCATGACAGAATCACTGTTAATTATCATGTACATTTATGCCACAGACTTATTCCTGGTGTTTTTATTAATAAGATTTTAGCTTTTATTGTTGCTTGTTCCTTCTTTCTTTTGAGAGATGGTCTGATATATCCCAGCCTGGCCTCAAATCAGTATCTGAATATGACTTTGGACCCCGGGTTCTCTTGCCTTTACTTCCTGAGTGTTAGCATTTAAAGGAAGGGTATGCCATTACATGTGTCTTGGCTTTAGACTTTTCTTTTTAAGTGAGTTAAGTATGTGTGCATGGTGTGGGTGACTGCCTATGGGTGACTTTGCACACAACTGTACAATGGCAAGAGTGTGGAGGTCAGAGGACAGTGTCAGCTTTTGGCCTTTGTCTTCCAGTTTCTTGGAGCTATGGTCTAGTTTCCATCATCAACTGCTTTGTATGCTGGGTTATCTGGTTCTCAATCTCCTAAGGATTCTCCTGTCTCTGACTCTTATCTCCCTGAAGGATCACTGGGGTTATATGCAGTTACTACAGTACAAACTTTAGGTTCTTTCAAGGAGTCAAACTCAGGTATTAACACTTGCATGGCAAGTGCTTTCCTACAGAACCATGTCCTCCATGTGGCTTTTTGTTTTGTTAAGCTCCTTAGGCCCCATCATGTTCTGTGTAATTCCCTTTCCCTTTAGAACATCTCTGGAAATCATTTGCCCTCAGTATTCAGTCCAGGCATAGTCCTTGAGTTCATATTTCCTATTGGTTGGAAACTAGCTGGCCTCTTCAGCCCTCTCTCCTGACTTCCTTCAGTTACAGTTTGAGGAAAAGGCAATGGTGGAAGTATGCAGTGGAGGCCAAGACATGAAGAGTGAGCACAGTCCAGTGTAGGACCAGTTAAGACACTGAGACTATGGGGGGATGGAACACTTCCCTGGATGTATTTGTGCAGGGACCTTCACTGAGCCCAATCCACCCCAGCTCCCTGGGAGCTATAAAGGAGCAAAGAGATAAAGATTGTTCTCAGCCACCATATGGGGGAAATCCGACACCCTCTTCTGACCTTCACAGCATTGCACAACATGGGTGCACAAACCCACATGCAGACAGGACATTCATACACATACAAAAATAAATAAAATTTTTAAAAAGGAGCAGAGAGAATTTAGACAGATGCACTCTGGGGTAATTCGGTTTTTTTCTGCATATCTTCTTTATTGTCCTTTTCCCAAGCTTTTATAGTGAAAAGGAGGTGTCTCAGAAAACAGATGAAATGGCCAGGATTCCAAGGGAAGTGAAGTTAACCAGATGTCCTCAAATAGAGAGGATGGAAGAAAAAGCTTCATAGATAAGCTTTGGGTAATTAACAACTTTTGGGGAAGGCAGTTAACCATTGGAAGCATACATAAATCTCGGTAAATGCAGATAAGACAAGTAACAATAACAAAATGCACTTAGGTCCTGATTAACACAGACACTACTTAGAGAAATACACTTACTAGAGGGAGACAGATACCAAATCAATGGAGACTGTCCCACAATGATTTTCCCATGAAGCAAAAGAGGAAATCAGAACCTGGCAGCTGTGTTCCATTTCATTTTCCTATTGCAGGATCATTGATGAGCTTGCTGTGGGCAGAAGGCATGAACTGAGGAGGGGTGGGGGGCAAGGGGAGGGAAATATGTCTAAATTGGACTGAAAGATAATGTATGAAATACACAAATCATCAATAATAGTATTTATAAATTAAAAATCAATAAAAATAAGAAGACTGAGAAAAAAGATGCAAGACATGTATGGCAGAATGCGTGAGCTAGGGTGGGGGGGGCAAGGAAAGGGGAATGAGTCTAAACTGGATTGAGAAATGTATGAAATGCACAAAATTTCAATTAAAACATTTTTAAAAAAGAAAAAGTCATTTGGCAACCTGGTATTATAGAAGCTTTTTAAAATTTATACCTGTAATATAAAAATTGTTTAGGTGGGGCAGACTTGTGGGCTGGGGCGCCCAGCTCCGAGCGTGAGCGTGGGTGGTGGCGGCCGCTGCAGGCGACAGAAGCGCAGCGAGGGCTGCTGGGGCCCGGTAGAGATGAGGAAATCGAGACACAGAAATTATATCAACTATATAATATCTTAATGGTAGAACCAGGATACAAAGTTGGACACTTTGACTTCAGAATCTGTACTTCTAACCACTACACTCTACTGGTCCTTCAATAAGTTCCGAAAGATGAGTCGTGGGTATTCAGAAAATAATAATTTTTTGAATAATAATAACCAAATGGTATTGGACATGATCCTTTATCCATTAATTGGAATCCCTCAAACCACCAACTGGGAAACCGTGGTGAGGCTTGTGCCTGGATTAACACCCAAAGAGTGTGCAAAAGGTTTGAAGAACTGAAGAGCAGTGGAAACTCACCTGTTGACAACCAGTATAATCCCTTAATGGCTGCTGGAGAGAGTCCTGTTGAAACCTTGGCCACTTACATCAAGTCTTCCCTTCTTGACACACAAGGTAACTTTCAAGTGACTCCAGTTGGTCAAGATGTGGTTTCCAAAACGGGCCAAACATGGTGATCCATGTATGCAATGAAGTGAAAAACTTGAAGGAAGATTTCATTTGCCCACGAGATCTTTTGATATCAGAAATGAAGTACTTTGCTGAATATTTATCTATGGATGCCCAGCGCTGGGAAGAAGTGGGCATTTCAGCTCATTGTGACGTTCACATTTTCAACTGGTTGATAAAATATGTTAAAAGGAATACTAAGGAAGATAAAGATTATGACATACCCACATTAGAGCCAGGAAATGTCATTTCAATTCTTATTTCTTCAGAGTTCTTGAAGATGGATTCATTGGTTGAACAGTGTATTCAGTATTGCCACAGAAACATGAATGCCATAGTAGCTACGCCATGCAACATGAACTGTGTTAACACAAATCTTCTCACATGTATAGCTGACCTGTTCACACACAATGAAGTGGATGATTTAAGAGACAAGAAAGATAAGTTTAGGAGTAAACTTTTTTGTAAGAAGATTGAAAGACTGTTTGATCCTGATTACTTCAATCCAGATTCCCAGAATAATGCAGCAACTTTATATAGATGCTGTTTGTGTAAGAAACTTTTAACGAAAGAAACTGAAAGAATTCCTTGTATTCCTGGAAAAATCAATGTAGATCGACATGGAAATATTATCTATATTCATATAAGAGATAAAACCTGGGACGTGCATGAGTATTTGAATAGTCTTTTTGAAGAATTAAAATCTTGGAGAGATGTATATTGGCGCTTATGGGGGACGATCAACTGGCTGATTTGTTCAAGATGTTTTCAGGCTTTTCTCTGTATAGAATTTTCACACTGTCAATACCACTCAGAAATGGTAGTTTATCCTACCACATTAAGTTCAGGGGGTACGGTGGCCACTGGAATTTATCCCTGCTGTAATCAGAAGGTTCTGAGATTTGATCCCACTCAACTCACAAAGGGCTATAAATTGAGAGACCACTTGGTTATTCTTCGTGATCAAGGTGGAGCTGAGGATTTGATGTGTGATCCAACTACTAGAATACTGAATGATCTTCACAGGCACAAAGATGTTATTGTTGTGCCCTTTTCTAAAGATACAGTTAGTGATCCTGGGTCTGGCTCATGTGATGAGAAGGGCCTTGAGTGTGATGTTCTGTTGGAGCCAAATACACCACAGGGCCCCAGGATTGGGGAGCTTAATGCTTTCTTGTCACTGAAAAACTGGACTCTGCAACTGAAACAACAGACATTTTCAGAAGAAGAAGAATATACCACTGGATCTGAAGTCACTGAAGATGAAGTGGGTGATGAAGAAGAAGTGTCCAAGAAACAAAGGAAAAAAGAGAAGCCAAAGAAGTTCTCCAAGCAACCAAAAAAGTAATTGTCTTCACCCCGTGCCCAAAAGAAAGAAAAGACACTGGAGAAGTCAACTTCTAGAGATGTAGCTCCTTTTGTTTTGAGTATGCAGAAGAATAAGTGGGACGCCACAAGATCCCTGAGATTCAGCCAGGACGCACAGAGGGAAGACGATCAGCGGCGGATGTCTGAAATTACAGGACATCTAATAAAAATGAGATTGGGTGATCTGGATCGAGTCAAATCAAAGGAAGCAAAAGAATTTGCAGGAGGCATTTATTCCAGGCTTGAAGTACAGATCAAAGCCTCAGTGCCGGTCACCACCCGGCAAAACAGCTCAGACAAAAACCCAAGGGTTTTAGAAGATGCACGATGGAGGTGCACGGAGCTTCATTGAACAGCAAACTCTAAGGCAGCAGCAACATCTTGTTGTAGAAGGAAGTCTGACTTTCTTTTCTGTTTAAATAATGTAGGTCTAAAAGTCGTTGTGGTCAAGGGCGTCCTGCATAAAGCATCTTAGAATATAAAAAGTAAGAAGGCACCTCCTGGACGTCTAAGGTTGTTCATTTCTTGAAGATCTTCAGAACAATAACTTCTAGGTGTTTCGTTAGTTATTCCTGAAAGCCACACAAGTCACGATGCCAGGGGGAATACATAGTTAGGTTTTGTGAAAATATCATTGTAAATATCAAATTTTTTACATAAATTTCTTTGTATAGTTCTAGGCTATGCAGAAAATAATTAATTACAAATTTTATGTAGTTAAGATTCCTAATATTTGTTATCTTTAATTTGTTTGACAGAAAAGAGGCTTAAATTGTCAAGTGACTAAATTTTTGTAAGACCTTAAGAAATTATGGGTATACAGCTGGTAGTGTTACTGATGTACACTGATGGCCATGGGTTTGGGAACTGGTTGTCTTGGGCCTAGTACTGAGCACTGCAATTTGTATGATGAAGTTTCCAGGGATGCTCATCGTGGGTTTGCATGAATATTAAGGAGTGACAGATGTCAAAGCTGCATTAAATAAGCAGAGTCTCAAGGTGAGGTTTCAGTACTCTTATGGGCAGAAAAGTTCATTTTGTCAGGGTTATGACATGGGAAATACAATCGTCAATCCAGCTTTTGTTTCTTTCTGTTTGTCGTGTGAACTGGAATCACCGATCACCTCTTTCCTCTGTAAAGCTGGTGCCACTCAGAATTTGTTAAAGTCGCCTTTGAGAATTTTAGGACAATTGAGTCATTTCAGTTGTGTGAGACACTCTCCATGCAAGTGTCAGACCTCTATCCATTCTCTATAACCATTCCAACAGCCCTTAGAACCTGTGATTGCTAGTTAGAGATGACTAAAAAATAGCCACATGTACTAAATGGGTAGAAATTGCATATATTCAAGGAAAATGAAAACAAAACTCTTATAGATCATGTTTTAATTTTTTCTAACCAGGCAGATGGAGTACTCAGGGAAATTTTGTTCTGGACTGTAAGCATGGAATGAATTATGTTTGGAGATTGCTACATGTAGGTCACTAAAAACCACAAGACACACTGTTTACAGTTCTTAGCTTTCATTTTCTTTGTAACTGAGATGTCTTCTAATAATTCGGAGAACAGACTGAATATTTGACAGAACAGCAGTTTCTTTGAAATGTTCAAGTCTTGTACTTAGTTTACACAAAGAGAAGCAATGGTTTTAGTGTATGCTTTAGTTGTTATATGAAGCTAGACATTATTTGATAATTATGTTTTTAAACATATTTGGAAAATTTGTCCTAGTATTGTTTTTCAATTGTCTGATACTATGGAAATAGATTATATCATATTTATTTTCACAAAATGTTTTATAGTATATATGGAAGTCCTGTTAAATCTCATTCTTATAGCTGGTTACTGTATTCTCTGATAAAATAATTTGGTTTATATATGTAAACATGGATGTAATAGTTGCAATGAGAAGAAGAAAATAAGCTCTTGGTTTTCAACTGTGGTGAAAGTGCACATTGCCTCTTCCATGAGGAGACTGTGCTGCTGAATTGATTCTGAAGAACCAAACTATATTGGAATCTGGCTATCTTCAGAATGTACTGTTCATCAGTGTCTATCTGTGATACATGAACAAGGTCAGAATTTTCTTCAAACTCTTAATAGCATTTCTTTTGCCAAATACTTTAAAGTTGTTGTTGTTGTTGTTTCCAACATGCATCACTCCCAACTGCTTTGGAAAAAAGCTAAAGGGGCCGTGCACAGGAAATACTTACAACTAGGTAATTGTCACTAACATCCACAGATGCGGGATACCATTTGTCATTTGTTTTTCTGGGACTGTGTTACTTCACTCAGCATGATGTCCTCTAGCTCCAGACATTTTCCTGCAAAGCTCGTGATGTCGTCTTTCTTTACTGCTGCATAGAACTCCATTGTGTAGATGTACCACATTATCTCTATCCACTCGTCAGTTGAGAGGCATTTAGGTTGGTTCCAGCTCCTTGCTATTGTGAAGAGAGCAATAACAGCTATTTTTTTTAATGTTCAAAATCCTTAATCACCAGGAAAATACAAATTAAACTGAGATATCATCTTATCCCATTCAGAATGCCTAACGTTAAAAAAAAATGGCACCAGAGCCTGGTGTGGAGGTGAAGGAATTTATTCACTGCCTGTTGGAGTGTACATTAGAACGGCCATTATAGAAATCTGTGTGGAAGTTCCTCAAAAGGCTAAAAATAGATCTACTGTATGACCCAGCTATACAACACCTGGGAGTATATTCAAATCACTCTATACCTTACTACAGAGATATTTGCTCGTCCAAGTTCATGGCTGCTCTATTCACTATAGCTAGGAAATGCAGAGCCTAAATGTCAATGAACTGATGAATGGATTGTGATAGAGTGACAAACATATAGAATGTCATACTATTCTGCTGTAAGGAAAAATGAAATTATGAAATTCATCAGGAAATGGATGGGGCATGAAATACTGTGTGAGGTGAGACCTAGAAAGATAAATGCCACATGGTCTGCCTCCCATGTAGATGTGAATTTTGAATTTTTAGATGTGTGTGTGTGTGTGTGTGTGTGTGTATGTTTAAGTGGGAGTATCATTGGAAATCAGGAAACCAGTAAGGAGCATGGGGAGGATTTGGAGTGAAGAGAACAGAATGTAGGTAATATGAAGAGGGAAAGAGAAATACTGGAACAGAAGGTGTTAAATGGGTGGTTATTGGGAGAGGCAGTTAGAGCAGAGAGAATGAAGAATCTAACAGGAAAGATCTTTGAAAAGCTCTGTGGAAACCTATTACCATAAATTCTTACTAAAATACAAATATATACATAAGTAAAAGGAATTTAAATGGACTTACCCTATAATGGGGAACAATGCTCCTCCCAGATGACATAGGTTATCAAATAAAAATCTGATCCCACATATGGCTTACCTCTTTGTGAGATGCTGGTCAACAGGGTTGGTAGGCTCTACAAACAATACAGGTGAATGCCGTTGCTCTAGTTACCCTGCAGTACTTGTTAATAAGACTCTATTGCTGAAGACACCACATACTTGAATCAGAGAACATGGAGAAATTGAGCTGGCAGTGACCTGGAGTTTCATCCTAATGGCTAGCTTTCCTAGTGTTGGGAGTTTCCATGCATGCTACCAGAGGAGAAATGACCCCAACATTCTCATCTGACTATGAACCCTATGAGCTACAACAATTGGCCTGCCAAATTGTACCCATTGGTGCATTAGTGGCATGACTATTATTGGAGGGAGCAACCACTTTCTGATTGAATTTAAAGCACAGTTCACAAGGCAGAATGCATGCATTATACCATTAACTGCTGCAAAAACCCACAGCTAGCTTGGTCATATCCTAGGAGAGAATCTAATACTGTTATTCTGCTACATGCTAAGTGTTAAATGACTCCCAATGACTTATTAGTGCTTCTATTACTCAATTAGTGCTTCTCTGCCCTCATCAGAGAAGGCTTTATTCGTACTAGTAAATTAATTAAAAGACCCATGTGCTGGATGCTTTGGGTCAACTGACACACACTCTTGGGTTGAGTAGAGCCTCATTTGGGGAATTGGCTCCATGTGTCTGGCCTGTGGCCACATTGTGGAGTTATTGTCTTGATGGTCGAGCAGTGGAGGGGAGGGGCCCAGCCCACAATGAGTAGTGCCAGCCTGGGCAGGTGGTTGTGTACGGTATAAGAAGGAGGCTGGAGCCAGCAGAAAGCAAGCAAGCCAGTTGAACAGCATCCTCCCTGGCCGTGTAGCTTCAGCTCCTGCTCCAGGTTCTGCCCTGAGTTCTGTCTGGGGCTCCTTGGTGATGAAGCTGTGACCAGGAGATGTAAGCTGAATAAACCCTTTCCCTCCCCAAGTTGGTGTTGGTCAGAGTGTTTTGTCACAGCAATGGAAGACAAACTAGAACAACTCATAACTGGCCAACATGCTAAGTCTAAGAGATGGTAGAGGGCTCAGTTCTAAATGGGACATCTCTAGAACATCCACTCTTCCCAAGGCTCACAGATCACCTTGGAAGAGGGAGCATATTGTAAGAGCCTGGTTGGTTAGATTGTTATTTAGTTGATGACAGCAGTAAACGTATGTTTACTGAACTTGAGAGGGCCATTCCACACAGGAACTCGACAAGACCTATGATGGCATGTATGAAACTCGCATACAATTGGAATTGGAAATGAGGAATGAGCAGTGGATATGATCAGAACACATTATATGTGTTCATGAAAATTTTCAAATGATTAAAGAGAAATATATATTGATACACGCTATAATATAGGTCTTTGGTAACCTTCCTATATCTTACCTCAAGGTCTATCCCTACTCTTTTCTAATTTTAGTTATTACATTTTTATTTTATTTTATTAGATTTTATGTATATTCTCACATAGGCTGTATCGAACAATGTGTCATGCAAAAAAAATGTCATGAAGATATCAGAAGAGGCCATCAGATTCCTTTAGAACTAGAGCATGTATGCAGCATAGTCCACCAACCTGGGGCAGGGAAGGGGACCTGGGGTCCTACACAAAGGGAGCCAGTAACTGTCTTATAAGCGCACGCTAACTGCAACCCTTGTTCTTTAACCCCTTTCTTCTTTATTTCAGATACACTGAACTTTTTTATTAATGTTTGACTCCAGATTTTTTATTACTGAAGTTGTACGTTCGCAGATTAGTTACTTTTCTTTTTTTATTTATTCATGTTATGAATGTATATGTACTCATCGCATGTGGTTTGTGACCTGTGTCGTTGCAATGCCGGGGAGGTCAGAAGATAGGGTGCGGATTCCCCTGGAAACGGAGTTAAAGACGGTTCTCAGACCGGTGTGGGAATAACCAGCCCTCGCCGTCGTGCCTCCCTGGCCTCTCCGCCGGTGATTTTTTATTTATAATTCTAGTGTACATAGTCGCATAAGCGTGCCCGTACGTGCAAGCGGAGTTCGTAAGGGCCGCCCTGGATAGACTCGAGGGTTTAACGTCTCACGCGTGGGTGGTCGAAACCGGCTCTCGAGGTGCTCTTACCCAGCCAGTTTCCAAAGTTATTTCTAACAATTTTAACAATAATGACTTCCACTCATCTGTGACCTGTCATGCTATCAATAAAATTAGTTCCAAAAAACTCTATGGGAACATTCTCAACACATAGACACCAACACTTACAAGCTCCCACGGGTCTCTTTACATAGCAAGCTTATGTCTTCTGAATTTTCTTTATGTTGTCTACCCTACTCACCTATGAGTACATGATGGTACGAAATATCACATTCATCAACTCCTGTACCAAGTGCATATCCCACACCATTAAAACACATATTTAGCCAGACATGGTACTGCACACATTTAATCCCAGCAACTGGAAAAGGAGATAAGTGGAATCTCTTAATGAGACGACAGCCACTGATGGTCTAACAGTGAGTCCAAGAACAGCTGGGGTACCGGGAGACCTTATCGCAACACACCACCCACCAACACACACACACACCCCCACACAACCCCCCCCCCCCCCCCCCCCCCCCCCCCCCCCCACCACATCCCCTTCTCAACCAACATAGCCTCTTTCCTTCCTTTCTTTTGTGCAGTCGCCTCACACTTTCTCGGGGCTCTTTTCCTGATTCCTCTTTGTTATGCTCTGAAT
>VZQC01001003.1:169654-180034 GCA_009823505.1 Rhizomys pruinosus | reverse complement strand
CACCTAAACGCTCACACCCTCCACCTCCGCTTTGGGATTAATAGGGAACAGGTTCGCCAAATTGTCAAAAATTGTAAAAATTGCCTGACTTTTCTTGCCAGAGCCACACACAGGAGTCAACCCTAGAGGGCTGACACCCGGAAGCTGTGGCAAATGGACGTTACCAGATGTCCCATCTTTTGGAAAATGAAAATTTGTTCATGTCTCTATTTGACACCTTTAGTGGATTTATACATCCCACAGCACAGTCAGGGGAAGCCACAAAAAATGTGATAGCCCACATGTTATCAACTTTAACCGTTATGGGCTCAGCCTAAATGCTAAAAAAGATAATGGCCCATGGGTATACTAGCCAAAGTGTTCCAGCAATTCTGTGCCCAGTTAAAGATTAAACACATCACAGGCTCCCCTACAATCCACAGGGACAAGGAATTGTGGAAAGACAAATCAAAGCTTAAACATACATTAACCAAAGTTAACAAGCCAAGAGCAGTTATATCCCCTAAAGGAAACACAAACTTCTGCTGTCTCATGCTCTCTTCATCTTAATTTTCTAAATTGGACTTAAAAGGAAAATCAGCTGCTGATCGCTTATGGCACCCACTACTAAAACAGATTACACAAAGTATTGTGGAAAGATCCTATGACAAAAATAGGAAGGCCCTGACCCGGTGCTCATATGAGGAAAAGGCCATGCATGTGTCTTTGACACTTTTGAAAATGGGGCAAGGTGGCTCCCAGAACCCTAATAAAGCCCATTAACCCAACCAGGGTGGCGCCTGAGAATGTATTTATGCTTTCTTGCAGAAATGATTCCCTTCTGACCACCCTCTGGCAGGGACCATTAAAATCATCGGTTCCACCCCAACATTCAGAGTCCTGGGATGCAACCAGACAAAACAACAGGTTTGAATGGTCAGACATGAAGCTTTTGCCATTTTGTATCTTTACCCTCTCTCCTTCTTTTTCTGGGTCATGATTTTCCTCTGCTGTCACAGGACTTTCCCCTTCTTCCCCTTATCTGTCTCTTTGGGGCCCCCCAGCGGCCGCCGCATCACCATAACAGCTCTTTAACTACGCTTGGTTAATTATAAACCAGCAGGAGTATGTGGCCAATGCCTCCTCCACTGTTGGATCTCAAGCCTCCTGGGAGCCCCTACATGTGATCTTTGTGCGTTGCGCAATGGGGCAGATTCTCGATGGGGGACCCTAAATATTCATGCCTCAATACCAAACCGGTAGATACCACAACCCAGTATTCCTCACTGCCCCGACTTGACTTAATGTGGCTACACGCTACATGATGCTGAAGCAGCACCCTTTATATTTGCAACCGGTTCGACACCGACCACGTAGTTGCGGCAACTGGCTGCGGCTATGCAGTGATTCCTTTGTGGAGCTGTGGTCTTGTGAGGACCACGGGAGATGTCTATTGAGAAGCCCACTTCCAATTTCGATTATAGTCACAGTAAAACGAACTAACCCCTCCCCATACCAATTAAATTCCGTCCTATCCCATACAATAACCAAATGTAAACAATGGTGCAATTCCCTCACAATATCCTTCATACTGATAACGGAAGGAAAAAATCTTGGGAAGGACGTGGTTACCAATGGGAACTAAGACTATATGTCTCAGGTTATAACCTTGGGCTCACCTTTAAAATCAAATTACGAAAACCATCCCCATGCACAATAGGCTTCAGTGGGACCTATTCCATGTGTACATAAAAAAACAAACACCACAAAAACCCCACCCAAGTTCAAAAACCTATCCCTACTAAAGCACCCAGTCCCCTCTCATCCACCCACCCTGGACCTTCAAGATATCCTGTTTCCAACCCACCTTTACCTGAAGGCCTCATGCCCTCATCTGACTGATTCTTTCTTTAGTCAATGCTTCTGCCTTCGCTCTTCACAAAGTTTATAATGATAGTGAATATAATTGTTGGCTATGCTATTCCGCTGCCCCCCTTTTTTATGAAGGCATTGAAATAAAGCTAACATTTCATTTACAAATAATATTTAAAATACCTTCTGTCCTGGTACTCGGTTGAATTAACTGTTTCATACTTATCAGGAATTGGTACCTGTCTGCAAGGACCCAGGATACTTCTGCCCCTACCTTTAATCGACATTTGTAATATACTATAGTCATTAATTATTCTTCTAAATATGCTTTTGCTCCTAATGATACATATTTTGCCTGCTCCACAGGACTAACCACATTTATTGACACTTTCCAATTCCTAAATCATTCTGATTACTGTGTGTAGTCCAGTTATTCCCAAAGTTAACAAGTTTATGACTATGACACCTTCCTAAAATTTTAGGAAAGGGAGCTAAGAACGACAACTCCCACCCTCAAAGAGTCAGATGAGAACCCATTACAACAATTACCTCTGGCAGTCATTTTGGGTCTTAGCGAGCCCAGGAGCCAAAAAAAGAAAAAAAAAAAACACAGGAATAGCTATCTATGATTACATCACCAACAAAATTATCATCAGCTTAGCCAAGCCATTGACAAAGACATTGAAGAACTCAGAACAGGACTAGAAAATTTAAAGGATTCTCTCACCTCCCTTTCAGAAGTAGTGCTACAAAATAGAAGAGGTCTCGACCTGCTGTTTCTATACAGGGAGGATTGTGTGCCGACCCTAAAGGCAGGAATGTTGCTTTTATACAGATAAAACAGGGTTAGTAGAAAACAGCCTTCAAAAAAATCAAAGATAACTCTAGAAAAAAGAAAAATGGGAAGCCGTGAACAACAAAAATCCTGGTATGAAAATTGGTCTTCCACTCCTTTTTGGTGGTCCACCTTATTACCTGGTCTCCTGGGACCTGTCCTCTGGATTGATCCTGCTAATTCCATTGGGCCATGGGCGCTTAATGATTAACCAATTTTATTTAAGTCCCAAATAGATCCCTCACTTACAGCACGAGTCCATTATCATCGTTTGGCCATTGAAGAAGAACTGATGACAACCCTGGGCCCACTCACCCATCCTCTGCCACTGTTCCTGCACCTGCCATTCGGTCTTGATTTTCGCTCCTTGTAAATTATCGTCCCCAGGCATAGAGTAGCTAGACTGTTCCAGTCCAGGTGGCGCCCCAAAGACGGGCAACTTCCTCTCTCCCTCTTACCGAACCTAAAATAGGAGCCCTGAGGACGACAGAGTATCCAAAGAAGGTAAGGAAGAGGGTCTTGTAGAGGTCGATCCTAAGACATGGGAAGGTCACACAATTGGCTGATGGTGCCACTCTACCTGGATATCTCCCCGAGCCCTTCTTAATGTAAAGAAGGGGGATAGTGAGGAGCTGTAACCTGTTCCATAAAGGAGTTAACTCTTGAAATAAGCTTCAGAGCTGTTCCCATAAAAGTGCAGACGTGCAGAAAGCTTCCTACCTGCATTCCTGATGTTCCGGAGGAACTTATCACAAGTAAACAGCTTCTCTGGAGCCAACAGCCCGCGGAGGAAACTTATCTCGAGCAAACAGTCTCTGCCAGCAAGCAGCCCGCCAGATAAACTTTTTAACTTTTACAAGAGCTACCTTTCCACCCCCTCCCTCTTCCTGATTCTTCCCGCCTTTTGCTAAATATATACTGTTGTCATTATTCAATAAATGAGACTCGACAAAGAGCTTGCTTGCCTGGTCTCCTTTTTCTCTCTCGCTTAATCTTCACAGGTTTTGGGGTATCCCTCGAGTACCTGAACGTTACATGTCGCCTGCAGGCAGGTACACAAAGTAAGTATTCATTATATTTCCTTTAAAGTCTGAGAGATTGTGCCTCCAAAACCTAGTTTTAAGTCAATTATAAGTCATATGAGATTTTTGTTACCAAATAACAAAGTTTCTTCTCTCTTAAGCAACGTACCTAAGAGGAAAACTCACACCCACCGTGGACTATTAAATTTTCCTGAAAGCAGATAGAGAGTCCAGACACACACATGGACAAATGAAAAAAATAAAGAAGCCCAACATGATGTTTCGGACCCCTGTGTTAGAAAGTTCTAAGGGACTTTAAGTTTTTTTTTCAATTCACCTGTTCCTCTCTTGGTTCCCTTGCCTGAAAAATGTACCCTACTATTCTCACCTTCACAGCAGAGTCACGGATTTTGTTTTCTGTAATTTACTTTTTTGCGGTCTTTTAGTAGATCAACATGAACAGGGGTACCAACAGTACCACCTTCCTATGCCCCCCTTTCATCATGTAAGAAGTCAGAGCTGGTCAGCACCCTGATTCCCTCTTAGCAATTGGGTTAACCCCTCAGAGGTTAATGTGATAAAAGTAGGAGCTAAAAATTGGCACAGGCAGTTTAGGAGGATCAAGGCCCTCCCACCCCCAAAGAGCCAGTTTCTTTTCAGCTGAGAGTGAGGACTTCCGGGATCGGCCAGTGGACTTCTGGTTGCTCTGACTCATGGCTCATACATCCTTAACTCACTTGTCAGATTTATTGACCAGTAGGTAAATTCCATTAAAATCATGGTGCTATGGACCCAATACAACCCCCTTAGCAAAGATCATTCCATCTTAGAGACACCAACTGTGGTTCACTCTTGTGAACTTCTCAGATAGAGGTTGGTAAGATGGTTCAGCTGGTAAGGCCACTTGCTGCCAAGGCTGACAACCCTGGTTCAAGCTTTGGAACCCACATGGATGAAGGAGAGAGCCCATTCCTGTGGGTGGTCCTCACGTGTGTGTGTGTGTGTGTGTGTGTGTACAAAGATGGAAGAGCTGAGTCCACACAGTGAACGATGCTCTTCTCCTTCCTCTCACGTCTTATTCTCATTCCCTGCAGGACACGTCTATTCTTAGTTTATTGCCTGTGGTGTAACTGTTCCCCTTCCAATAATGTATTTAAACAGCACTTGGTCAGTTGGTGGAACTGTCTGGGGAGGTGCTGGAGTCTTTAGGCGGGGTGGCCATGTTGAAGGAAGTAGTGCACTGGGGGGCGGGCTTTGAGAGCTCACAGCCTTGCCCTATTTGGAGCTTGCTCTCTCTGCTTCTCCAGCATGTTTGAAGATGTGAGTGTTCAGCTTTCTGCTCTGTGTGCCTCAGTTGCCATGCCTGTCCACCATGATGGACTCTTATCCCTCCTGAACCATAAGTTCAAATAACCTTTTCCTTCCGTAAGCTGCTTTGGTCATAGTGTTTTACCACAGCAATGGAAAAGTGACTAATAAATTGTTTTGACTTCTACAGACATTCTAAATATTTATAAAAATATATCTGTATTTCCCCTCTGTTTTCCTTTTATCAGTTAAAGTCATGCTATTTTAAGTGAACATTGTTTTCATAGAGCTAATTCTATTTGAAGAATATGTACATTTTAAAATAACATCTACCAAATTAATTTTCTTAGAGGGCAGAATCTTATGCCAGAATTAAAAATAGCTGAGAATGTGTTACTATGTTTTTTATTTGTGTGAATCTGAGAGGCAGAAAGAGGATGTCAGAGTTTATAACTCTGTGGTAATTTTACATAAGTCTTATGCTTAAGAGATGCCTATTTCTTTTTTTTTTTTTTTGGTGTTCTTGAGACCCAGCTGTCCTGGAACTCACTCACTCACTATGTAGACCAGGCTGGCCTTGAACTCACAGAGATCCACCTTCCTCTTCCTCCCAAGAGCTGGGACTACAGGCATGCCCCACCATACCTGGCTTATTTTTCTTTTTGTTGCTGGGGATTAAACCCAGGACATCAGCCATACTATGTCTGTGATCCAGCACCAGGCCAGCCCCAGCCCTGTACTTTATTTTCTGTTTGTGCAACTTTCTTATTTTTCCATTGAATTGTTTTCATGTAACTAAATATTGTTGATAGTCTTAACATTATTAGTAGCATTACATCCACCATGAAACATGTCTCAAAATCCTGTCTGTATTTTAGGTTTATTTTATTTTTTTTGTATTATTTTTTATTTTTGTGTATGAGTGTACTGTCTACATGTAGGTTTGTGCACCCATGTCCTGCAATGCCACCGAGGTCAGAAGGGGGTGTCGGATTCCCAAAGACAGTTTTCAGCCGCCATGTGGGTGCTGGTGATCGAACCTGGGTCTTCTGCAAGAGCAGTTGGTGCTCTTAATGGCTATGCCATCTCTCCAGCCCCTTTTAGGTTTATTTTAAAAACTATTTTTAAAATGTCACAATCCAGCTGGGCATGGTGGCGCATGCCTTTAATCCTAGCACTTGGGAGCCAGAGGCAGGCGGATCTTTGTGAGTTCAAGGCCAGTCTGGTCTACAGAGTGAGTTCCAGGCCAGCTGGGGCTACAGGGAGACCCTGTCTCGAAAAGACAAAAAAAAAAAAATGCCACAATCCTGTCTATAGCCAGATACCCGGGAAACAGCTGTTCTTAATGCCTTGTACTTATAACACTCTTGATTCTGGACCAAAATAATAAAATTCCAGATAGCCTATTTGGTAAAAGAACCAATTTGTGCTTTTCAGGATTCCTAAGTGTGCATTGCAAAAGTCAGAAGCAGAAATCAGCAGTGAGTGAAGAAAGGATAATGAGAAAAATGCAGATTAATTGCAGAATGCAATACTTCTGCTGTGCAAATACTGCAAATTTAGAAAAAAAGTTAAAAAAAACTTCAAGAGCAATATTATCAGCATAAAGGAATGTTTACGAATTATACACTCAGGGTGTTGCTTCTGTGTGGGCTTCATGAAGAGATAATCAGGTTTGGTAATATCTTGGCTGTTTTCTTTTTTTTTTTGTCTTTTTGAGACAGGGTCTCCCTGTAGCCCCAGCTGTTCTGGAACTCACTCTGTAGACCAGGCTGGCCTTGAACTCACAGAGATCCATCTGCCTCTGCCTCCTGAGTGCTGGGATTAAAGGCGTGCGCCACCCCACCCTGCTCTTTTATCCCTGTGAGAAGAAGTTGGAATAGCCAGTAGCCTAGTCGGATTGCCCCACACTAAGGTCCTGCTCATGCTTCACTCTGCCTTTGCTTTTCCCCGAGGGCAGGAATGAGTAAAACAAAGCTTTCCTAATTGTTTAATGCTGAAATTTCAGCAAAGACTATGTGGTTATATCAGTTCTCATGGTTTCATTTTATTTAAAAAAAATAACAGGGTCTAGCTGTGTAAAAACAGGAGTAGCCCAGGCTGGGATTATAAGTATGTGCCATCTGTCATGATTTTAATTTAAACACAGAAGATGTTGGGAATTCAGTGCACATTAGTGTTTAACTCAGTCCTCTCAGTTACAAAAGCTTTGCTGTAGAAAGCTTTCTTTCTTTCTTTCTTTCTTTCTTTCTTTCTTTCTTTCTTTCTTTCTTTTTTTTGTCTTTTCGAGACAGGGTCTCCCTGTAGCCCCAGCTGTCCTGAAACTCATTCTGTAGACCAGGCTGGCCTTGAACTCACAAAGATCCACCTGCCTCTGCCTTCTGAGTGCTAGGATTAAAGGCGTGTGCCACCACCCTGGCTAGAAAGCTTTCTTTCAAGCATTTAGAAAGTAATCAGTACAGCATGACGTGTAACGTCCTTCTTGTCACTCGGCGGTGATGATCAACACTCTGCTCTTTTATTATTCCCATCTTTCTTTGCTCACCCTCCTCACTGGATTAGCTTTAAAGGTAAGCCTCACCTATTGACATCAAATATAAGCTGTACACATAAGTGGGCACACTTGTGTGGCCACTGTCATAATGAAGATACTGACATTTCCATCATCCCAGAAGATTCCTTCTGCTCCCAGTCCATTTCCTCTTCTCCCACTCTCCAGGAGCCCTCTGTTCTGATTTCTTTCACTATAGATTATTTTTGCCTTTTCTAGAATTTCATATACATATAATCATCTTTGTACACTTATTTTATTTATTATTTTAACTTTATGTGTATAAATGCCTGCATGGATGTAAGTGCACCCATGTTATGCAGTGCCCTCAAAGGTCAGAAGAGGGCATTGGCTCCCCTGGAACTGGAGTTACTGGTGGTTGTTAGCTACTATTTGGGTGCTGGAACTCAAACCTGGGTCCTCTTCAAGGAGGCTGAGCCATCTTTACTGCTCCCTTTTATTTATTAGTATTTGTTATTGTATGTGTTTGAGTGTATTGCCTGCATGTATGTAAGTGCACCCCTGTCCTGCAATACACGGGATTCCCTGGAACAGGCCCTTAACCACTCTGTGGGTTCTGGGAACCAAACCTGGATCCTTTCCAAGAACAGCCAGTGTTCTTTGACTGCTGAGCCATCTCTCCAGCCTCCCTCCTCTTCCTCTTTCTCCCTCTCCTCCTCCTCCTCCTCCTCCTCCTCCATTTCTCCTCCTCCCCATCCTCCTCCTCCGCCTCCTCCTCCTACCTCTCTCCCTCCCTAACCTCCTCCGTCCTCCTCCTCTCTCTTTCTTCTTCGTTCTTCTTCTTCTCGTTCTTCTCTCCTCCTCCTCCCCATCCTCCCCTCTTCTCCTTTTCCTCCTCCCCTCTTCCCCCTCTTCCTCCCCCTCCTTCCTTCCAACTCCTCCCTCTTTCCTCCCTCCACCTCCTCTCCTTCTGCTTCTTTTTTTTTTTTTTTTCCTTTTTTTTTGGTCTTTTCGAGACAGGGTCTCCCTGTAGCCCCAGCTGTCCTGGAACCACCTGTAGACCAGGCGGGCCTTGAATCACAAAGATCCCCTGCCTCTGCCTCCCAAGTGCTAGGATTAAAGGCACGTGTGCCACCACACCCGGCCCTTCTGCTTATTTTTTATTGAGCATTTGTACAACTCATACAATGGTTCCCAAAAACCCCAGTACCCTCCATGCTTCCCCCATCCCCCAATCAGAACTCATACATTATAACGTCTGTAGGGAAAAGGGAAGCCACCTATGGCTTCTTTTGTGCTAAATTACCTGCTTGTCTCTTTACACTGAAACCTGGCCTTTAGGCAGTATTTGTGTGCATTACAACCTGTGACACCTTGAGTCAAAGACACCATGAGTTCTCGATCTCCTGATGTTATGGAACATGAGACAGGGGGTCTGAAACCAGGCCCTGAGATATGATTTTACTCTGGGTATAAAAACAGAATGCTGTGAATGAATAAACAAGTCCTTCTTACCATAAGACAGGGACTCCAGGCGTGTAATCTTAGCACATCGGGCTTGTGTAGTAGTGACCAGTGGGTTGGACAGCAGTCCATCAGACCACCAACCTGAAGCTGGTGTGGGGCTGGAAGGAGACTTATCAGGTCACTAGCTGTGATGTGTGGTGAGTGCCTGGGCAAGAATTAGATTGTAGAGCGCCTATCAGGCAACAGTCTGGCATTAGACTGCAGAGCACCTAACGGGTGACAATCTGGCCATATTGGAACTGTAGGGTGCCTATCAGGCACAGTCTGGCTATAGGCGTGTAGAGTGCACAGGCAGCGCTAGGAGGATTGGAAGTGTCATTAGGCATTCCTGGTGTAGACGTTAGATGAAGAATAGGTGGCAGTGGAAAGGTTTCAGCCTTTGGCCCAGGGTTTAGGACAGCTGCTGGCAGCTGTTTTGCATTTTCCCTTTTCTCTGTAACCCGGTGGACGAGGTTTGTGTGTCCACCTCCATGTGTGGCAGCTCGACACTGCAACATAAAGCTAAGCCCTATCAGTCAAGCTCCAAACCCAGATGTCCTTCTTGTGCAAATAGATCCCTGGAGTTTAGTGAGCAATTAGAATCTGATTAAGGCATACTCTTCCCTCACCCAACAGTACTCAGTCTCTTTAGTGGTTCAGTCCAGGGTGAGTTTACAATGTGAAAGCTTACAGTCGATTGCAAGTCACTGCTTCTCTGCATCATGCTCAGCCGCTGCTTCCTACCAGTCTGTCGGCCCTCTCTCCTGAATGAAATCCCTGGAGCAAATGGTTAAGGGAGGATTAATTCCATTAATGTAGGCACTCTGACTGGTCCTGGAACTGGTCTAACGTAGACCAGGCAGGTCTCAACTCACAGAGGTCACCTGGCTCTGCCTCCCGAGTGCTTAGATTAAAGGTATGGCACCATGCCTGGCAGTATACACTCTTTTGTATTAGGCTTCTTTTACTCAGAATGCCTGTGAATGCCTACCTTATTGCCTGTGTCAGTAATTCCCTTTTCCTGCTGAGAGTGTTAAGTGGTATAAATAGATCATAGTTTATTTATTCTCCTGTTTATAGATTTGACTTGTTTCTAGTAATGAGGTACTCTAAATACAACTTATGAATATAAGAGTTTTAGTTCACTGTTCAAAGTGCAATTCTTATCGTGGGAAAGTTGTGTCAGCGGAAGCTTGAAGCAGCTGGTCACAACACATCCTACAATCATGAGTGGAGGGGAGTGGGGGGGCGAAGTGAACATTGCGGGGGGGGGGGGGGAGAGATGAACACATGCTGCCCAGGCCCAATTCTCCATTTTACAATCTGGGATCCCAGTCAGAGAATGG
>VZQC01001003.1:133685-165013 GCA_009823505.1 Rhizomys pruinosus | reverse complement strand
AAAAAACTGGAAACGAAAATTTTTAGTTGTAATACCTGTGGAAAAATAATTTGGACAGAGAAGAAATAAAACCTTCAGATAAACAGTGTAGAAACCTAGGAACCTGGGTTCAAATCAGGCCTTTGAAAAAAAAATTTAAGAGGCATGCCAAAGGTAAACTTAATTTAATTTTTCATTTGTGTGCAACATAGAATAAAACTAGTTTGAAGTGGCCACTTTGTTTTGACAAAAAATACAGAACATGGACACATGACAGTTACAAAGACACATTGAAGAACGGTTATAACACACAGACAGGTTTGGACAGACACATGACCTAACTGTATCCATTAACTCTGGACAGTGGGAAAATCCCCTTTTATCTAAAGTTGTCCAGGGCTGTAGACAATTATCACATTTACAAAGAATCACTTAAAGTTTAAGACATTTGCTTAGGTGGAAATAGACTGTATGCCTACTGTGCTTTGCAGCACAGGCTGTTCTTGTACACCTGCGAAGGATGGTGGACTGGGTAAGCAGGAAAATCTGGTGGCTTGTGCATATTACCTGCTAATTTAATGAGAATAAATTTAGTTAGAGGAAAAATCAAAAGATCCCAGCCAAGTGAAAGGTTACTGCCTGAGGGGAAAAGCTGGATGCTAGCGAGACAGGGTGTGGTCAGCAGACCTTCTTAATCTCAGATATAGAGGCTTCTCGAAAGATCCCGGGCAGGTCAAAATTTACTGCCTGAGGCAAAATCTGGATGCAGGTTGGGCAGCGTGTGGTCAACACACCTTCTTAATCTCAGACACAGGGGCTTGTATCCTGAAGCAGACAAAAAATGGATTTCTGAATAAAATGGGGTAAGAAAAAACAATGAAATGGAAAATGCCAAAATCTGAAATAATCCCTTAAAATTAGGCAAAAGTCTTGTAAACAAAATATAAAAAAACCCCAAAACACTGTTTGTTAAAAAGCCAAAAGATGTAAAAATCTCAAACAAAAGCCTGTAAGAATTAACTATCTATACAAAAGTAAAAAATGAAAATTGTATTTTGAAATGGATGAAAAACCAATAAATTCAAAACTTGGTTATTCTGTATAAAAATGTATTAATGCAATTCCAATCAATGTTGTATAATCCAATATAAAACCCAAAAACCAAAATTGTGAAAGGATCAGAATATGCCATTAAATAAATTTCAAGAGAATTAGAATATAGAAATATAGCATTAGTTATTACAAGGTCTGATGTGAATTTAGGTTTTTTGCCATATGGGCGTAATAGAGGGTATGGTTTAGCAAAGCCACAGAAATGGGGGCATGCGCAGACAAAGCCTCAAGATGGTGGCTGAGGAATGGGTGTGGATTAGCACGGTTGCCATGGAAACAGTCTGCAGCATGTCTGAGTGTGGGGTGGGAAAAAGCCACATGGTGCTTGGTGACTGGGGCAAAAACCACATGGTGGAGGTGGCAGGTGCAGTGGGGCAGTGGAGAAGGCACAGTAAAAGAAAGTAAAAAGACTGCAGAGGGCAGAGAGGAAGAGAGGGAGAGAGGAAAAAGATAAGTGAAATCTTTTTAGTCTCAGAAGCGGCCACCCCAGTGCTAAGGTGCATCTGCCTAAGTTCTAAGTGGATGCTCAGAGATCCCAGGTCCGTGTGACCAGTGTGGGAGTCTCTGAAATCAGGGCCTACTAGTTTGTGAAGCTGGCATGCCAGAATCACAGAGGAGGCCAAAATTCAGGTCCGGATTCTGTCTCCAGCATCCAGGTAGACAGTAATCTGGATGGGAAAAATTGGGGGTAATCCCTGATTTTGCCGGCACTCAGGGGTTCTTTAAAAATGGGACAGAACGGAAAATATTGGGAGACTAAAAAGAATGAAGGGGGGCTGGAGAGATGGCCTAGCGGTTAAGAGTGCCGACTGCTCTTACAGAGGACCCGGGTTCGATCCCCAGCACCCACATGGCGGCTGAGAACCGTCTGAAGCTCCAATTCCAGGAGAACTCCAGTTCCAGGGGAATCCGAGACCCTTTTCTGAACTCCGCGGCGGTGCACGACACGGGTGCACAGACTTGCATGCAGACAGTACATTCATACACATACAGAAATAAATAAAAATTAATAAAAAAAATTAAAAAAAAAGAATGAAGGAAGAAAGGAAAAACAGGCAGAGAGAAGGGAGAGGGAGATGGAGGGAAGCAGGTGGGAGTAGGAGAGAGCAGAGAGCTGTACCACCTGTGCACGGGAACACAGTTCAAGCCTGTGGATGCAAAACAATGAAGGGCTAATGCTGAGAGAAGCAGAGGGAGGAGAGAGGAAGTACAAGGGGAATGAAGTGGAGAGAGAGAGAGAAAGAGAGAGAGAGAGAGAGAAGAGTGGGGGAGAGCAGAGTGGTACCTCATCATGAAATGTGGCAGCTGGTTGTCTGGAGAAATACACTGCAGCAAGTCCGTCCCAGGGGTTCCATAAAAAAAAAGGTTAGGCAGTCCTTTTTGGGGTGAGAACTGGTGAGCACTCTGCCAGATCAAAACCCAGCGAGTGAGCGCTGTCCCTGATAAAAATCATCAAGCCCTGACAGAGTCCATGGCACCAATAATATTAAGTATAAAAAAAGCACAGAACCAGGTCACTCTAGGAGCATGATTTACTTCCATGTGGGACTGCCGGCATGAGCCGCTGCAGACATGTGGTGGGACCAGACAGCATGGTAGGGGGCGGGGGGGGGACGACAGGGACACAGAGAGAGAGAGGGACACAGAGAGAGAGAGGCACAGAGAGAGGGGCACAGAGAGAGAGAGTTATGGTGGCTGGGGTCCACCCTTTATACCCATGGGGCGGGGCCTCAGGTAAGTGGGAAGGGGTCAGAGGATTGGCAGCTTCTGGAGGAAGTGGGCACCTGTGTTCCCCTTAGGATTCTGGGAAGCCTGAACCTAACAGCTACCACACAGGGCTACTGAGGAGTTGCATTAAAAAGTACCTCATGCCCTCGTGATGTAAAGCTCTTCTGGTAAGCCCCAATTCCCAGAGGCCCCACCACCTCCAAATACCACCACCCTGTGGACCAAGCCTTCAGTCCCAACAGATTCATGGAGTTTCCCAAAGCATACCCAAAGTATGGTACTGATGACTGGGATGTGGCCAGTCTGACCAAGGAATGACATTAAACATGTTAATTTAATTTTAATATTAGTTTGTTAGCTACATATAGGTTTGTTGCAACCTTCCTGGGGAGCTAGACGTCAGTCTCAGAGTCACAGATGGAGTTATGACTAAGGCTAATAAGTGAGATGTAAGGATGAAGGGACAATGACAAGAACGGGAAAGGAAGAGGCCAACGGTTGGAAACCGGAGACTGCCAGCATTTAAGGTTTTGTTTGAGAAGAAAGAATTGGAAAGAATGTGGTTGTAGAGGCCCAAGAAAACTAGAGTTCCAAGAGGAGAGGAAGTGGTTGCCAGTGCTAGATAGCACTGTCTGACTCATTCAGACAAGAACTGAAAATTGGCCTTTGATACTGACCAGGACTGTGTGTTCAAGGGAGTCTTGTAACTCTGGATGTGGTGGGCTCAGGATGGCTTATGGTGGGGCAGGAGGTTGAGTTTGTAACTCCTCTGCCATTAGTGATGAATACAATGACAGACCTTGTAAATATCTGGGCTTTAGCAGGGCGTGGTGGCCCTTAGTCTCAGTACTGGGGAGGCAGATTACTGTGAGATTGAGGCCAGCCTGGTCTACAGAGTGAATTCCAGGCCAGCTGTGGCTACAAACAATAATGACAACAACAACAACAACAACAACAGAAAAAGATCTGGGCTTTTAGGAGAAACAGGCTTGCTTAAGGAAGGAATATTACAATATCAATTCTCATGGCTAATTCTGGAGATTTTTGAAGACAACATTCATGCACCACTTTTAAAACATGTCCCTCTAGGGACTGGAGAGATGGCTCAGTGGTTAAGAGCACTGGCTGTTCTTGCAGAAGACCCAGGTTCAAATCCCACCACCCACATGACTCCAGTTCCAGGGGATCCAATGTCCTCTTCTGTCCTCTTCAGGCATTTCATGACACAGGCACACTTACACATATGCAGATACTACACTCATAATGCATAAAACAAACAAACAAACAAAAACAAACAACCCCTTTTCCCTCTAAAGGGTTTTTGGGAGGCACTGGAAGAATTATGATATGTGCTTTCTTATTAAAATGTTAACGTGCTGGGTGTGGTGGCGCACACCTTTAATCCTAGCATTTGGGAGGCAGAGGCAGGTGGATTTTTGTGAGTTCAAGGCCAGCCTGGTCTACATAGTGAGTTCCAGGACAGTCAGAGCTACAGGGAGACCCTGTCTCAAAAAGACCAAAATAAAATAAAATAAAATAAAATGTTAACGTATGCGTCAAATCGATGGTTTTTGAATCCGAAAGATCACATAGTTCATTTAATCATATTAACCAAATTGGTTTTAAACCAGCAGAATTATTTGTGGTGCTTAAGAAGTCATTATCCTCCAACCAAGCGAGATAAATGGGTCACCTTGGGATTTGCAGCTAGTTTTCCTTTGTGACAATGCACTGAGAACGAAGTCATTTGTCCTAAAGAGACTCTCTCAGCAAAGGTTCACCAGACCTGTCTTGATTAATTTTTCAAAACCACATGAGGAAATTTACCAATTACACTTTCCAGGGTTGATCTGATCAGCCTCACATGGTTGCACAGTCTGTGTATTCCTATCTGAAGCTCTGACAGATCAAAACTGTTAAGAGATGTCTGATGGAAACAATCTATGAACAAACTTAATTGGACTTGAACTTGTATGGTTTAGATTATTTTATTTTTGAGATGCTGGAGATCTAATGCAAATTCTGAAACGATTTGTGAAAGATCAGTCAGGAGGACAGAGTGTCAGTGAACAACAAAGTAGCTCCAGATATCACAGCAAACTTGCTGCTTAACAATTGTTTTTCTTTCATTTCCATTCTAGCCTCCATTTCTGTGATAGTTATTATATTATGACACTAATGTGGTTGTAATAATCATTTTCAGTTCACATAGACATTATATTGAAACAAATTATTTTTGGTTTTTGGTCTTGCTAAGTGTGGCCTTCTGAGCTGAACAGCATCAGTATCAGCTAACAGCTACTTAGAAACATCCTGGGGGCTGGAATGATGACTCAGCGGTTAAGAGCACCAACTGCTCTTGCAGAGGACCCAGGTTCGATTCTCAGCACCTACATGGCGGCTAAGAACTGTCTTTAACTCCAGTTCCAGGGAAATCAGATGCCTTCTTCTGACCTCTGAGGCATTGCACGACATGTAGGTTGCTACATGCAGACAGTACACTCATACACATAAATAATAAATAAAAAATTAAGAAAAGAAACATCCTGAATCTACTAAATCAGTGTACACACACACACACACACACACACACACGCATGCACGTGTGCACACACACACACACACACACACACACACACACACACACACACACACATTAAAATTGAGAAGTACTCCCTGAAGAAGATTGGTAGCCTTGGGAGAGTGGTTTCCCTTTCTGGCCGAATATCAAGATCTTCCTGGGCTTGCTTCAAAAATGTACTATTTCGGGGCTGGAGAGATGGCCTAGCAGTTAAGAGCACCTACTGCTCTTGCAGAGGACCCAGGTTTGATCCCCAGCACCCACATGGTGGCTGAGAACCGGCTTTAACTCCAGTTCCAGGGGAATCTGACACCCTCTTCTGACCTCCACGGAACTGCGCAACATGGGTGCACAAACCTACATGCAAAACAGTACATTCATACCCATAAAAATCAATAAAAAATTTAAGAAATGTATTATTTCTATTTTATGTATATGAGTATTTTGCCTGCACCACATGCATGCGATGCCCAAAGAGGCCATAAGAGGGTGTCAGAGTCCCTGGAACTGGAGCTGTGGATGATTGTTAGCTACCATGTGGGTGCTGGGAATTAAACCTAGGTCCCCTGCAAGAGCAGACAGCGCTCTTAACCACCGAGCCATCTCTCCAGCCCTTGAGGCTCACTTTTGAGCACAGGATTCCTTCAACTTCTGACCTTCGCGATCTGATTTAAGTGATCAGCAGATGACATCCTGTGTTTTAAGAGTTCCACAGGTGATTCGGGATGCAGGATTGAAGGTCATTGTTTTAGGGTGCTGTGGGCTCAATACTTCTTCTGAATCCACCACCTTTTAAACTTTCATATAGATTCCGTGCAATATTTTTGCTATCCTATAAAGGAACTAGAGGAATTTAAGATTCTTCCCATGCTATCGTCAATTAACTAAATAACATTAAGAACAAATCCTTTTATTTTCACACCTATCTGACCCTGCAAATTCAGTTTTCCTTCCTTTTAGCTCTGATATGCTAAAACATACTTTGTGTCTCACAAATGAGAGGGGATAAATAGAAAACAAAGAAAGCAAGAGATTTTGCTTTCATTCTTTATTATCATGGAATACTCTATCACAAGAGAAAATAATTTTAATTATGAAATTCAGAGCACACATGAAAATAGGTGCATCCATCCGTAAGATAAACTACAGAAAACCCCATTAAATTTGAATTTCATATAAACAATTAATACCCTTTTATTAAATAATTTCATTTTTTTTTAAGATGAAGTCTTGTGTTGCAGTGGGATAACTTATTGCAGACCAGCTTGGAACTTACCATGTAGCCCAGGCTGCTCTCAAACTTGGGATTCTCCTTCCTCAACTTCCCAAGGAGCTCAAATTACAGGCATGAACCACTGAATTTGGATTAACATTGTGTTTAAAAAAATTATTTTATGTGTATGTTTGCCTGTGTGCCTGGGGGCCACAGAGGCCAGCAGAGGGCACCAGATGCCCTGGAATTGGAGGTAGAGGGTTGTGAGCCACCATGTGGGTGTTAGGAACTGAACCCAGGTCCTCTGTAAGAGTAGAAGTGTTCTTAACTGCTGAGCCCTCTCTCCAGCCCTCTTAACTTTGTATTTTTAAATTATAAGTAGTATTTATTCTAAGTAAGGCCCATGAAAATACATGGGACATATATTTGTAAATGTTCAATCTGGGAACCCCAAGAAATAACCCAAGTAAAATGAAGACCAAAATGTAGATATAATGAGGCCAGGCGTGGTGGTGCATACTTTAATCCCAGTGCTTGGGAGGCAGAGGCAGGTGGATCTCTGTGAGTTCAAGGCCAGCCTGGTCTACGGAGTGAGTTCCAGGACAACTGGGGTTACAGGGAGACCATGTCTGAAAAAGACCCCCCCAAAACTATATATAATAAAATTTGAATCTATGTGATGTGGTAGCAGAATACCTACATCAAACACCCTTTAGAGGACATTTAATAATTTATTTATTTATTTTGTATCTTTTTAAATTTTTCTTTTTTCTTTTTTAATTTTATTTTTTAATTATGTGTATGAATGTACTGTCTGCATGTAGCTCTGTGCACCCATGTCATGCAATGCCATGGAGGTCAGAAGAGGGCGTTGGATTACCCTGGAACTGGAGCCAAAGACGGTTCTCAGCCGCCATGTGGGTGCTGGGGATCGAACCCGGGTCCTCCGAAAGAGCAGTCGGTGCTCTTAACCGCTAGGCCATCTCTCCAGTCCCGACATTTAATAATTTATTTTTTTATTTTTATTTATTTTATTTATTTCCGTATGTGTATGAATGTACTGTCTGCATGCAAGTGTGTGCACCCGTGTCTTGCAATGCCGCGGAGGTCAGAAGAGGGTGTCAGACTCCCCCAGAACTGGAGCTCTCCTGGAACTGGAGTCTCAGACGGCTCTCGGCTTCCATGTGGGTGCTGGGGATCGAACCCGGGTCCTCTGCAAGAGCGGTCGGCGCTCTCAACCGCTAGGCCATCTCTCCAGCCCCCGACATTTAATAATTTAAATAATAGTATATAAGCCATAATTTCAGCCTAACAGGAAATCTCCCAGTGTTTTTGACTAGGATATCTTTTTGGAATGAGGATGAAGCACAAAATAATTCTATGCATTCTGACTGCTGTTTGCTATGTGCAAAACCAAACAACCAAACCAAACCAAACCAAACCAAACCAAACCAAACCCTCACAACAATAGTCCCCCAATACTGTAGTATTAAAAAGAAAAAAACATAAGAGGGACATGTACCGAAAATTTTGCGCTGTTGGAAAAGCTATTGAGCAGCAGGGGGCGCTAGTGTATCGGCAATGAGTTTCCAGTCCCAATGGGGCCCAAACATTTTTGTAATGCTTTGTGCAACTCAGATTTTGTTTAAATATTTATTTGAATCAACTTTGGCATGCAGTGGTGCAAAAACAGATTAGAAACTAAATACAGGTCTAGTGTATTCTTCAGCATTTGCATTTCCCTAAGTGATATACTTCTTTTGCCTAAGCTCCTTGGCTTAAAAAGTCCTTTAGCTCCTTTTGGCAACTGGAAGCTCTATGCTTCCGGTTTAGGCTGGGATTCTTATTTTTGGGCTCGGATCTGTGGCTGTGTGAGGGATCACAGGTCTAATTAAGAAAGGCAGCAATAGGTGGAGGTTTATCAAGGTAGGAGAGTAAACCCCAGATAGTGTGAAATCCTGCCTCCAGGCTGCCTTGGTTCCTGAAGCACAGCCCCAGTGTCAAAAGTCGCAGTTCTTTCTCAAATGCACATAGCTCTCTGTAGAGTGTGTATGAGCGAAACTCCAGACAATCGATCCCCCTGGCCGGTACTGCTGCATGGACGACAGAGAGGAGCATTCTTTTTTCTTTCTTCGTGCTAGCATGGGGATTTTATACACAGTCATGAGCTGCTTAACAGTGGGGGACATGTTTCTAGAAATGCATTAGTAGATGTCTTTGTGTAAACAACGTGGTGCACTTACACAGCCTAGAACGTGTAGCCTACCTCGCACCTAGGCTATATAATGTATAGCCTACTGCTCCTAAGCCACAAATTTATACGGCACGTTACACCATTGAATACTGTAGTATTCTATCTTTATATCTATATATACAATGGTATTTGCATATATAAAGATATCTAAATATAGAATATCCCCCCTCCTTTTTTTTTTAAGACAGGGTCTGGCTATGTAACCAAGGCTGGCCTTGAACTCATAATCCTGCCTCAGCGTCCTGGGTACTGAGGAAACAGGTGTGCACCCCCGTGCCTGGCTCTTTGTGGTCGTGTTGACTGGAGTACTGTTATGCAGCACGTGACCTCACGATACAGTCATGATACAGATGTTTGATTTCATTTCTATCTCATAGCAACCTTATTAAATTAGGTGTTCCCATCTGTTTAAAGAAAATGTGGTTACAATGCAACTTCTAAAAAAATAAAGTAAAAAAAAATAAAGGGGGCTGGAGAGATGGCCTAGCAGTTAAGAGCGCCCGACTGCTCTTGCAGAGGACCCGAGTTCGATCCCCAGCACCCACATGGCAGCTGAAAACCGTCTTTAACTCCAGTTCCAGGGGAATCCAATGCCCTCTTCTGACCTCCGCGGCATTGCATGACACGGGTGCACAGACCTACATGCAGACAATACATTCATACACATAAAAATAAATAAACTAAACAAATATAAGCGCAAATGTGTACATCTCACCAAGTGATATTCTATGTGCAATAAGAAAGATGACTCAATGACTTTGTAGTCTATGGACGGAAAGTAGAAGCATTATGCTAAATGAAGTATACACAGTACCAGAAAACCATAAGTATGTATGGCCCCTCATCGTGTATTATAGCAACAATTCTTTCTTTATAAGGCAACTGAATAATTCCTTTTTTATCTTTTTATTTTTAGAAACTATAATACATGCGGTGGTGTGGTGGTGGCCTTTCATCCAGACTCAGAGACAGAGCAAAGTATCTCTGGAGTTCGGCAGACCTGTCCAAAGTGAGTTAGCAGCAGCTGGGGCTACAGGAAGACCCTGTCTCAAAAAGACCAAAAAAAAAAAAAAAAAAAAAAAAAAAGAAAGAAAAAAAATATTAATACCTGATGTTACTCAAAACTTGCTATGTAATGTAGGAATGTAAAATAATATTGCTGCATTACCTGCATACAACTCTACTATCAAAATGTGAACCCCTAAACATGCTTTGGAATTAACTTATAGCTTATTTTCAGACATTATAATTTTGGTATATGTGGGGCATGTATATATGCAAATTGGAAGGAACAACAACAACAACAAAAGATTGGATCAAAGAACTGACTGAAACAGTAAACTGTCCCAAACTGCATTGAAAAATTTAAAAAAGACTGAGAAAAAGATGCAAAACAGGTATGGCAGAACATATAAACTCTGGTGGGGTGCGGGGTAAGGAAGGGGAATGGGTCTAAATTTGATTAAGAAATGTTGGATGAAATACACAAAACTCCAATAAAAATATTTTATAAAAAAATTCTGGGGCTGGAGAGATGGCTCAGAGGTTAAGAGCACTGACTGCTCTTGGAGAGGACCCAGGTTCGATTCCCAGCACCCACATGGTGGCTAAGAACCATCTTTAACTCCAGTTCCAGGGTAATCTGAAGCCTTTTTCTGACCTCTGTGGCACTGCACGACACGGGTGCACAAACCTACATGCAGACAGTACACTCATACACATAAAAATAATAAATAAGCCAGGCGTGGTGGCGCACACCTTTAATCCTAGCACTTGGGAGGCAGAAGCAGGTGGATCTTTGTGAGTTCAAGGCCAGCCTGGTTTACAGAGTAAATTCCAGGACAGCTGGGGCTACAGGGAGACCCTGTCTAGAATAGACCCCCCCCAAAATAAATAAATAAAAAATTAAAAAAATGAAATTCTCCTGCAATGAAATAGGTAATTAACTTGATACAGAGATTTTTCAGTCTTATTTGATTAAATCTTTTCTTCCAATTTTTTCCTTTTTTATTAACATATGTCAATTGTACAAAATATTGGGTTTCATTATGACATTTCTTCAATGTCTTTCACATACATCACAACTTATTTACTTTTTATTTTACATGTGTAAATATTTTGCCTGCATGCATGTATTTGTATCTCATGCCTGCCTGGTGCCTGAGGCAGCCAGAAGAAGATATTGAATCCCCTGGAACTGGCATTACAGTAATTGTGAGCCTTCACATGGGCACTGGGAACCCAACTGGGTTTTCTGCAAGAGCAGCAAGTGCTCTAGACTCTTCAGCCAGCTCCTTGGGCCTTGTCAAGTCTTTACATCTTTCTCCCTTTCCTTCTGCACTTCTGTCTTTCCATTCCCTACATAATCCCTCTTCCACCTTCATGTCTTAAAAAAAAAGAAACCTAGATTCTGCATCTGTAATAAATGTGGTATTTATCTTTGAGTCTAGCTTATTTTGCTTAATGTGATGTTAGGTTCTATCCATTTTCCTGCATGTGACATTCTTCTTCATGGCCAAATAAAAATACATTGTGTATACTACATTTTCTTTCTTTCTTTTTTTTTCAAAGCCAATTTTTATTGAAGCTTTGTGCATTTCATACAAAATTTCCAATCAAATCTAGACCTGTATCCCATTCCTTGCCCCCCCACCCCACCAGAGCTCATGCATTCTGTTAAACATGTTTTTCATCTTTTTCTCAGTCTATTTTAAAATTTTCAATGCAGAAGTTTATTGCTTCAAGCAGAAGTTCACTGTTTCAGTCAGTCCTTTGACCCAGACCTCCTCTTCCTCCCCTCCTCCTCCTTCTTCTTCTTGTTTACTACATTTTCTTTATCTGTTGATCTGTTGATGGGTATCTAGGCTGAACCCATAAGTTGGCTAATGTGAATGCCTCAGTAAAAATGGGTGTATAGGCACTGCTGGTATCTGCTGGCTTAGAAATCAGAGAAAAAGGATCTTTTAGCATCTTAGTATTTCAGATACCAGGAATAGTATAGATGGATTATATGGTAGCTCTATTTTTAGTTTTTTTGTTAGTCTTTCCTCATTTTTACTAGAACAGCTATCAATATTGCATGTATGAACATGCATGTTTGAACATGTGTTGAGAAACTTGGGTCCAATGAGTAGACATATGGTTTATATTTCTTTGTCAGAATTAGAAGGGCTCATCCTTATCACTATGATTAGAAAATATGTATTCATGGGGCTGGAGAGATGGGTCAGCAGTTGAAAACACCGAGTGCTCTTGCAGAGGACCTGAGTTTGGTTCCCAGCACCCACGTGGCAGCTAACAACCATTCACACCCTCTTCTGATCTCTGTTGACGTCATATTCATGGGGTGCACTTATATTCATGCAGGCAAAACACTCATACACACATAAAATAAATGAATTAAAAGAAAATATGTATTTAGTCCTTTGATTTATAGGTCATTTGATTAAGATTCAGAGATGTGCAATAAATTCTGTTACAGAGAGGACTTTACAGTTTAAAGATGGAGGAGGAAAACTGCTTTTGGTTTCAATGTGAACATGGCTTTAATTCCTGGGATTTCATTTCAACAATTTTTGGAGTAGGATGGCAGTAATGGGAAACAGGGCTTCCAGTGATTTCCTAATATGGCAATCTGACTTGTTCCCCCAGTAAAGCAATTAGCATCCAATGATTTCCTAATAAGGCATTCTGACTTGTTCCCCCAGTAAAGCAATTAGCATTTTCTTCTGTTAATCCAATATAGCTCAGATGTTATAAGAATGGGGGATTTAAAACATTGAATCTGAATAAATAGCCATCATTGAGAATCATGCCCTGGAAGAATGGGTTTCCTCCTTTTAACACAGATGCACGTGGACACACATGCAATTTCTTCTTAACAGTGCACACTAACCTGATGTTACTTGTCAGATGAAGAAAAACAAAGCAAATGAAAGATGTGGACATTCTTTTTATTTAAAAAAAACTTTATTTGTGGGGCTGGAGAGATGGCTCAGTGGTTAAGAGCACTGGCTGCTCTTACAGAAGACCTGGGTTTGATTCCCAGCATCCATGAGGTGGCTAACAACTGTTACCTTGTAACTCCAGTTCCAGGGTAATCTGATGTCAACTTCTGACGTCTACAGATATTGCATGACGTGAACGCACTTACATAAATGCAGGCAATACACTCATATATGTAAAATAAAAAATAGCAAATAAAATATTAAAACTATTTTTCAAGAGTTAAAGCAGAAATGTATTAAAGTCCATTTGATTTACAAACACACACACACACACACACATGCACACACACATAAATGTCTCTGAATTGCTTCATGAGTAAATGGGTTTCTTTGCCCTTCCCCAGGAAGATATTTCTGCTGTTTATGCTCCTGAAAATGAGACATTTAATTATACCACGTTTTCTGTAGAGATCCCCAAACCTCTGCAGAGAGTAAAGAGAGAACCTTCTTCACATGCAGTGCCTTGCAACAGAGGTAGCACAAGAGATACTCGAAATGGTGGCTGACTGGAGGCTGTGTGCTCATCCAGAGAAGGACCATCCCAACCATCCCCTAGTGCTGAGGCCCCAGCCGAGTGGCCCCAGCTGCAAATGTCCTTAGATGGGACTGCACGGCCACCATCTCATCACTACCATCACTATGCTTGTTGTCTTACCCCTCCTCCTCCTCTTCCCCCTCCCTCCTCCCCCTCCCCCCTCTGCCTCATCATATTCCTCCTCCTTCTCCTCTCCCCTCCCTCTGAATGAAGCAGCTTTTTAGTGGCTTCTGGGAATTGAACTCAGGCCATCAGGCTTGTGTGGCAAGCGCTTATCAATGGAGCCAACTTACCACAAGCCTAGTGTGTGGACATTGTCAGAAGACTGGTCAAAGGATTTTGAGTTTAAAGAACAAATAATTATAGACATTTTCTAGTAATTTTTAAGGCTGGCAAGTTATCACTAAGCCAGAAGTCTATAGCCTTTCTTCTCTAGAGCCATAGTGATTTTCATATTATTCTAGTACATTTTCTCTTAAGATTTTTAAAAAGTTTTATTTATTTTTTATGCGTATGAGTATTTTGCCTGTCTATATGTATGTATACCACAGAGGCCGGGAGAGGGCATTAGATCCTCTGAAACTGGAGTTACAGTTTTTGTGAGTCCCGTGTGGGTACTGGGAATTGAAGCTGGGTACTCTGCAAGAACAGCCAATGCTCTTTAAGAGCACTGTGTGTTTAGCACAAAGCCATCTCTCCAACCCTAGGGGAAAAAATATTGAGACAAGGACTTGCTATGTAATCTCAGGCTGGCTTTGAACTCTGTGCCTGAAGTACTGGAATTACAAGTGTGCGCCACCATTTCTGGCTTCTAAGAATATTTAAAAACCCTTATCAAGCAATGTAGCATATTATCTAGCAACTGGGGAAGTGAAATTAATTCATATCTGCACCATTAATAAAGGAGTTAGAAATGGAATGCTCAACTATGATTGGATCTGCAAGGGGACATGGTGAAGATGATGAACAAGCTTGTAGATAATTCAGTCCTGAAATATGCTTTCTCAAGGTGTTTATATAGTATAATAATAGCAAAAAATGATGTCGATTGACTGATGTGAGCCAGCCCATCACTTCTCCATGCGCATGTCTTTGGCTGTATGGGAAAAGGCTCTTGGAGACAGCCTGACCTCTGCAAGTATCATGTCGTGCATCACCTTCTCAAGGTCATCCCCATTTCTATCTCTCATAACAGCACTCTCTTCCCATGAAGCCACCAGGCCTTATTTCAGGTCATAAATAACTGAAAAGTATAGAAATGATAGGACACCAATGGTGAATTAGAGTTCTCCACATTGTGACTATAAATAGGTTACCTGAGACAACTTTTCAGAAGCCAATTTCAGTAAAATGGTTTAGCCCAAATCCAATGAAAGGAAGTAATTTTTTCGCATAATGCATTTATGATTAAGAATGATTATTTTATCTTTACCAAAGTTGATAACACCTAATCCTTAATCCTCCTTCTGAGATTTGCTTTAATATCTAAAATAGTGGATATTTCTGAAAATGTGCTTGCAATGGAACTACAAACTCACTAGAAATTGGAGAGTGGGAATTTTTCATATGAAATTGGGATTAGGTCATGACATTACTTTTGGATAGTTTTCTAGGAGAATAGGACACACATCTGAGTCCATAAATGGAATAATCCATGCCCTGGTGCAAACGGGCATAGTTAGCACTATTCTGCCTTTGTGTTTGTTCATTTTAAATAAGCACACTGTGTAGTCCTGGAAGAAATAGGTTAACTCATTATTTCAATTCCATTTTCCACATTAAAATATTAGGAATGTGAGACAAAAGTAGTTGGTCCCAAGGCACAGACCCAATGAAGCTTTTTGGTTTTTTGGTCTTTTTATTATAGGGTCTCCTTGCAGCCCCAGCTGGCCTGGAGCTCACTATGTAGACCAAGCTGGTCTTGAACTCACAGAGATCCACCTGCCTCTTCCTCTCAAGTGCTGGGATTAAAGGCATGCACCACCAAGCCTGGATTTTAATATGAGCTTCTAAGGCAACCTGGGCAACTAGAGATTTTATGATCGCTTGCTGATAATACAGACCAAATTTTTTTAACATTTTATTTATTTACTTATTTTTTTCACATAAATTTATTTTTTTTAACAAATCTAGACCCGTGTTCCTGCCCATTCCCCCACCCTGCCAGAGCTCATGCATTCTGCAAACATGCTTTTCATCTCTTTCTCAGTCTTTCTCAATATTCTCCATGAGGAAGTTGACTGTTTTGAGCAGAAGTTCATTGTTTCAGTCAGTTTTTTTTTTAACATTTTATAACTCCAGTTGTATCAGAAAATCATCACTAGACTTAGATAACAAAAAGCTGTAATGGATGAAATTACTTCCCCAAAGATTTACTGAGTACCGGTTGTGTAGCAGGCACCCTTTGAGGCAGTGACGAACAGGACGGATGAAGTTCCAGCCCCTTGGAGTGTTCTGTGGAAATGAAGACAATGAAGAGGTGAGGAAGGAGCTCACGAAGAAATAAAATGGGCAATGTGATGAGAGTGACGGGCCTGGGGTGAGAACAGGCTTTGCTGATGGAGCGCGATTTATGGAGACAGAGTTGGTGATGAGGTGAAGGAGGTGAGCACCCCAGTGGAAACACATGCCAAGGACCGCAGTGGGAGTCAGCCTGGCATGAAGTCGGCAATGGAAGGAGCTGTTGTAGCTGCAGCCAGAGTTTGAGGAAGAAGGGGTGGAGAGGCGGGCATAGATTGGGTTTTGTGGGGTATGGAGGCCTTGGGGGAGGAAGTCAAATGCTATTCTAAGAGTCTAAAGCCAGGAGAACAACTCTAGAGACAGGAATAGAAGCAGAAAGAGATCCTGGGCTATTTGAGGTGAGCCATGTAAACCCAGGAGTTTTGGGCTAATGTGGAAATAGTGGAAAGGGAAAGAAACAGTGAGTGCTAAAATATGTTTTGGAGTAACATAAGATTTACTGATGGAGTAGATGTGGGGATGGAGATTATGTCTTTTCAAGACAGGGTTTCTCTGTGGCCCCAGCTATCCTGGAACTCACTCTGTAAACCAAGGCTGGCCTTGAACTCACAAAGATCCGCCTGCTTCTGCCTCCCAAGTGCTAGGAGTAAAGGCGTGTGCCACCAAGACCGGCTAAATATATAATATATGATATATATATATATATATATATATACTATATATATATATAATATATATATATATATAATATATAAAGTATATATATATATATATATATATAATATATATAAATATATTATATATGAGCTATTTTATAATATAATATATATTTATATATATATATATATATAAATATATATATATATTTAGCCGGTCTTGAATATATATATATATTTAAATATATATATATATTAAATATTAAATATATATTTAAATAAATATTAAATATATATATATATATATTTAAAGACAGGGTCTCGCTCTAGCCAAGGTCAGCCTAGAACTCACTATGTAGCCCAGGCAGGCTTCCTGCCTCAGCCTCCCAAGTGTTGGGATCACACGCATGAGCCATGATACCCAACTTCAAAATTTGTCCGAACAACCTACAGAGATGGGAAAAAAGAGCTGTAGGGGATGGAAATTATGAGTTCTGTGGGACTGTGGTCAGTTCACACCCCTATGAGACATGACAACATCGACACCAGGTAAATGCACATTTGTGCATTTGGTAAATGCACATTTGTGCATTTGGTAAATGCACAAATGTGGGTGTTATTTGTATAGTGGCGGTGTTTGATGGTCAGGAGCTGAACAAGCTATCTAGGGAGAGCATACAGATCCCAAGGAAAGCAGTGCTGAGCCATGCTCCAGGTCACATCAGTGTAGAGATTAGGAAGAGGAGGAGAAGCCAGCAACGGAGACCGAGGACGAGCAGCCAGGGCAAGAGGCAGAGAGGATGGAAACAACGGAAAAAATGTTAGCGGCAAAAGATTAAGCAAGTGAGAAGAGACAGTCACTAAATTTGTCTCTTAAAGATTTTGTGTCCTTGAGAAGAGTAAGGACCCTGACTGGGACAACTAAGGGGATGAGACTCAATGTTTTTGCCTTCAAAGAAGTGACGATGTTGTCACAGCAACAAAACCAGTGCCAAGTAGAACTTCATTTCTGTGGCTACATCTAACTTCTGGGAGTACTTGTGTTACCATGGAAACAAGGAATTATTCTATGGAATAACATTATCTTTAGATTCAAGGGCCCCTAGAGGTCAGGTAGTCTAAATTCTCACTTTAGGCCCATCAGCACAGGCTGACACATGCTAACATTTGCACAAATATTTCCAGACATGGAAGCTCATCTCCTGGGATGTGCTGTGGCTGGCTGGCGCTGGTCAGTTAAAAGAAAGGCTTTTTACAATCTAAACGAAGCAGCGTTTAGTTGAGCAAAAACCTAGTCATGAACAGGCAGTGCTGAGAACCAGGAAGGGTTGAGAGAGCGGCTGAGCAGGCACCGTGAGTCCAGACAGCCAGGGGAGGTTAAGTGCAGAGCAGCCGTCTGGGCGAGGCTTTCTGTTTTACATATAGAAGGTCTGAGTGGTTGAGGACTGTGATTAGTGGAAGCTCAGCTACTTGTGAGTGGGAAAGGCTCGAGTCTTTGTTAGACTATTAAGTTCGATTTTCCAGTTTGTTTACACACTAAGTTTGGTAGCCTCAGGTGATTTGCATCCTGCTTATTTAATTTAACAGGCTGCTTTGGAAGCACGAGGATTTATCGTATTAGTGTGTGTGTGTGTGTGTGTGTGTACGTGTGTGTGTGTACGTGTGTGTGTGTACGTGTGCACCCGTGTGTAATTGTATATGTGTGTGTGCATTTGTGTGGAGATCAAAGAATAACCTTGGGACACCATCCACTTTTTTTTTAATTAAAATGTTTTTTGAGATCTAGTCTCCCACTGGCTTTGAACTTTCCATGGAGATGGATAACTGGCTAGTAGATTCAGGAATCCACTTGTCCCCCCAAACTGAGCACGAGGATTTATTATAAACATTTATTACCTCTTTTTTTAAATTAAGTTTTTTGGTGAATGAAGGCATATGGCTGTCATGTGCAGGCTGCAAAATTGTGATCAAATCTCTGCCCTTGGTGAGAGAAATAACATGTTCATATGCATGAGGTGTGTGTGTGTATGTGTGTGTGTATGTGCACACATACATGTGATAATTTTAAGGGGCCTATATGTGATATAATTTTTAAACCTCTCTTTGGTTGCATGTGTGAGTGGTGCATGTGTATAGGCATGTGTGTGTTCTTGCATGCGTGTGGGTGTGCACATGCTACAGCTCACATGTGGAGGTCAGAGGACACCCTAGTTTATTTGTCAGCCCTCTTCTTCCACCTTGTTCAGTGTTAGCACCTCAGACTAGCTGAGCTGAGAGCTCCTGGGACTCTCCGTCCCGCATACCTCCCGGGCCCTTGCCAGGATAGTTTCAATGGGCATTCCTCCTCCTCTTCCTTTTCCTCTTTTCTTCTCACCCCCTCTCTTTCTGGTGTGGAGTTAGTATGTGGAAAAAGTCTAGGCTCTGACGTGGGTACAGGCGAGTTCCTATCTTGTCTCTGGCATTGGGGACCATTTAATTTTAGGTGAGTTGTTTTAGTTTGGGGGTATCAGTGTCTTGGCTAGTAAAAATGGGCACCATCTATTTCAATGACCTATTATGGGTGCAGGGTGAGATGACACTCACCAGGCGCCTGGTATGGTCAGAGGCAGTCTGAGGTCCTTCCTCTTCCCCTCCTTAGCTCCTCTGGCAAGAGCCGTTCCCAGTGTGTGGAGGCTTCCTCTGGGAAATGTTCTTTGCTCATCTATCCCTCTCCCAAGCACTCGGGTTTTCTCCTTGTCTCTTTGTGTATACTTTTATAACGCTTCTGACAGGGTTCTGATTAGTTGCTTCCTTTCTCCCCATTTAGATTATAATCAGAGGTTAGGAAAGGTTTTCACCTTTAGGGAGGCAAAATGGCACAGTGATTACTGGTTTTTGAAGCCAAGGTGCAGCTCCATCAGTGCCAGCTGATGGTCTTGGGCAATTTACTGATCCTCTTTGTGCTTTGTTTCCTCATTTGAGGAATGGTAAATGCTAGCATGCTATAATTGGGTGAGGGTTAAACGACATAGCTCTGAGAAGGTTCTTGAGGCAGTGCCTGACACATGGTCAGTGCTCCCTAAATCTTTGCTGTTATAGGATTGTACCTGTAGGCCCTGATGGCCTAGTCTATGGACTAGTTCTAGAAGGAAGCTAGTTGGTGGAGTGACTGGAGAGAGAGACCAACTAGACAACGTGGATTATCAACTGGAAGGGTAAATGTCTCTTAGGTAATGTTATTTTAGATGATCTTAAAATATAAGATTATCCTTTAATTCCAGCACTCAGGAGGTGGAGGCAGGCAGATCTCTGTGCATTCAAGGCCAGCCTGGTCTACATAGTGAGTTCCAGGACATCCTGGGGCTATAGGGAGATCTATCTCAAAAAGACCAAAAAAAAAAAAAAAAAGATTTGGGGCTGGAGAGATGGCTCAGAATGGTTAAGATCACCGACTGCTCTTGCAGAGGTCCGGGGTTTAATTCCCAGACCCACATGGTGGCTAAGAACCATCTTTAACTCCAGTTCCAGGGGAATCAGATGCCCTCTTTTGACCTCTGAGGCATTGCACGACACCGGTGCACCAACCTACATGCAGACGGTCACTCATAAAAAAAAGAGATTTTACTTATAGTATATAATATATTATAAATAATACAGAATATATTATAGTATATATTATATATGTTTATTACAAAATTTAACAATATAGAATTATATCAAATAAGATGAAAAAGTCCTGTCTGAGGCCTTGTCTCCTCAGCTCTGGCTCCATATGTTCAGCCTGGTGTTTAGCCTTCCAATCTTACTGCTAAGTACATTTGTTCTTGGCATCTTGTAGTTCAAGTTATCCATAGATTGAATTCATCAAAATATCAGAGATAATTAAGCAACTAGGATTAATTAGAAACTTAAAACTAAAAACTTGTTTAAAAATAATTATTTTATCTCAAACTCTTTCATTTTCTCTTTCAGACACATATACAGAATAGAGATTACTCTTGGTGTCAAAATTCTTTCTCATTATTGCCATACGCCTGATATCTCCTTTTCTGAGCCTCGTGTCTTAAAGTCAAGGTTTTGTCAAGAAGCCCATGCAGGGTGGTAAGTAGGCAGGCTTCCTGGCTTCGGGGCTGGAAGGACCGAGGACTCTGGAAGCTTTGCCAATCTGGTGTGACCTGTGGTGCGTCCTGATCAGGGGACTGAAACCCAACTTCTAACGTGGAGGCGTTCATCTTCTTCTGCTCTGGTTCTCCAGAGGAAGTCCTTTTCTTTAGACTCTTTTTATATTTTGGAAAACAGCAGGAGGAGCTCTTGGATGAACTGGGACTATGGTCGTCCTTTGATAATAAATTTTTGTTTCTGAAGCATTATATAGACCTAGAGGCATTTTTATCTGGTAGATTTTTATCTTGTTTTAAAATAAAGAGAAAGGGACACATGAATTTTTATCAAATCATTGATCTAAAATAAAGCCCATGGTAACAATGTTGCTCTGCATTTTCCAATAATGCTTCATTATTAGCATTTTCTTAATATCTAAAAAACTACTTACATCTCTTTTGATTTTATGTAATAGAAAATTATTGTTTGGAACATTACTGTAGCTGTTTTCAATTTAAAGATTTATTTTGGAACAGAACATAACTTTTGGGAACATGTGATTATATATATTCATAAATGTTGCTGTTGTAGTAACTGAGTTTAATTCTTTCTTTTTTTTTTTTTTGGTATTTTCGAGACAGGGTCTCCCTTTAGTCCCAGCTGGCCTGGAGCTCAGTCTGTAGACCAGGCTGGCCTTGAACTCACAAAGATCCGCCTGCCTCTGCCTCCCAAGTGCTAGGATTAAAGGCGTGAGCCACCACACCCGGCTAATTCTTATATTTCAGTATACTGTGGTGGTTTGAATGAGAATGATCCCCATAGCCTTCAAGTATGCAGACGTTTTGTCCCCAGTTGGTGGCGCTGTTTTGGAGATCTTAGAAGGTGTGGCCATGCTGGAGGAAGTATGTCACAGGGCCAGTTTAGTGAGTTCAACAAGCCTTGCAGGCTCTAGTTGCTCTCTCTTGACTTCCTGTGCTCATCGGAAATGTGAACCTTGGCTTTCTGCTCCAGCCCTGGCCACCATGCCTCCTGCCACAATGGACTCTAATTTCCTGGAACAGTCAATCATAAGCTCAAATAAACTCTTCCTTTTATGAGTTCCCTTGGTCATGGTGGTTTTATCACAGCAACAGAAAAGTGACTAATGTAACTACTTTTGCTTAAATGTCCAAGACTTAATGTACTTGCAGTGTAATTGCATTTAGGATAATGGATTTCATACTGACAAGTCAGCGATCCCTGTTTGGTCATAGTAAATCATGAAAGTTGGCTATTTGAAGTCTTGGTAGGCACTGCTCTAAGGCTGGTATTTTATGTGAACATTCGCATTTATTAAACTTCTTCCTAGGGAGACTCCCACTAATTAATGATTACAAGACTATGTTCCCATTTTTTTTATTGTGGTAATAGTAGGCATTTAGCATGTATCTTATTGTTATGATTTTTAATTTTTTTATAAATTTTTAAAAATTTTATTATTTTTGTATGTGTATGAATGCACTATCTGCATGTAGGTTTGTGCATCTGTGTCATGCAATGCTGTGGAGGTCAGAAGAGTTGGATTCCCCTGGAACTGGAATTAAAGACGGTTCTCAGTCACCATGTGGGTCCTGGGGATCAAACCAGGGTCCTCTGCAAGAATGGTCGGTGCTCTTAACTGCTAGGCCATCTCTCCAGCCCCCCTTTTTTAAATTTCTTTTTAGATTTTTAATTTTTTTGAGGGGTCTTTTTTTTTTTTTTTTAGACAGGGTGTATTAGTCACTTTTCTGTTGCTGTGATGAAACACCATGACCAAGAAACGTATAAAAGGAAGAGTTATTTGAGCTTACGATTGACGGTTCCAGGGAATTAGAGTCCATTGTGGCGGGAGGCATGGCGGCTGGAGCTGGAGCAGCATGCTGAGGGACACATCTCGCAAAAAGCACAGGAAGCAGAGAGAGAGCAACTGGAGAATGTGAGGCTTGTTAAGCTCACTAAGCCTGCCTCCAATAACCTACTTCCTCTAGCACAGCCACACCTTCTAAGACCTCCAAAAACAGTGGCACTAACTGGAGACAAATGTCTGAATACTTACAGACTATGGGGGACACTCATTCAAACCAGCACATTCCACTCCCTGGCCCCATAGGCTCTTGACCATATAAAATGCAAAATGCATTTAGTCCAACCTTAAAAGTCCCCATAGTCTTTACCAGTTTCAATGCCATTCAAAAGTCTACAGTCCAAAGTCTCTTCTGAGACTCAGGCCAATCTCTTAACTGTAAACTCCTGTAAAATCAAAAGGCAAGGGCTGGAGAGATGGCCTAGCGGTTAAGAGCACCGACTGCTCTTGCAGAGGACCCAGGTTCGATCCCCAGCACCCACATGGTGGCTGAGAACCGTCTGAAACTCCAATTCCAGGAGAACTCCAGTTCCAGGGGAATCCGACACCATCTTCTGACCTCCACAGCATTGCATGACACGGGTGCACAGACCTGCATGCAGACAGTACATTCATACACATAGAGAAAAATAAATTAAAAAAAAATCAAAAGGCAAATTACAAACTCCCAACATACAGTGGAACTGAATACACATTCCCATTCCAAAAGGGAGGAATAGAGGCATAGTGAGAAAATACTGGACCAAAACAAGACCGAAAACCAGCAGGGCAAACACCAAGTCCAGTAGCTCCACATGCAACTTCTGGGACTTGACTTCCAAAGGGCTTAGATGGCTCAGCTCTTCCAGCTTTGCTTGCAACATACATCTCTTTCTTAGGCTGGTACCACTCCCCGTATGCAGCTCTCCTTGGCAAATATCTCACAGGTCTGGCATCTCGAAAGTCTTCTTGGGGTCTCCGATGCCCACCAGGCTTCACATTCACAGCTTCACGCAATGGCCTATCAGGGCCTTCTTTATTCAGGGACACCCCTGCTGTACTCTGCCTGGCCTCTTTGGCTCTCTGAAACCGTGGAGGAAGAACTGATGACCCCTTCACTCTTGCAAACTTCATGCCTCTAAAGCTAGCACTACGTGAAAGAAACTGCCGAGTTTGGCTGCAATCCTGGGATGGACCCTGGCCCATTCCAACCACATTTGCAACTTTTCTCTGCCCTGGACTTGTTGGAGGATTAGCTGGGTGTGGTCTTGCCCTGAAGGTACTGATTCTTTTGTTTACTTGTAAATCTCCAGGCCTCTCCTTAATTGCTTTAATCTCCTTATGAAAGGGAGCCTCTCCTTCACATGCCTTGGCCCCACCTTTAATCTTCCTAGTGCAGTTTTCAGATCCAAACTGTACATTCTGCATTTCTTTTTGCCCCATCTGCTCTTTTTCACTGTAGATTTGTATAATATTCACCATTAAAAGCCATGCCACCATTTCTACATTAGGCTGTCTTGAAATATCCTCCACCAAAGACATCAGTCCATTGTTTTTCAACTTAGCATCAGGCAAGCATTTGGGCTGTGGGCAAACTGCTGCCAGACTCTTTATCAAAATATCCCAGTTGCTGCCTAAGTCTTTATTTTCCTCTGGAACTACATTTTTTGCAGCAATGCTTTCTTCCAGGCCTCCACTAGAATGGCCCTTTAAGCTCTGTTTACAGTAGTCAACAGCTTTTCGAGCCCAAAGTTCCAAAGTCTTCCACATTTCTCCAAACATCCACATGGTCAGGTTCTTCACAGCCAACAACCCACTCTCTGGTACCAAATTATTGTATTAGTCACTTTTCTGTTGCTGTGATAAAACACCATGACCAAGGAACTTATAAAAGGAAGAGTTTATGAGGCTGGAGAGGTGGCCTAGCGGTTAAGAGCACTGACCGTTCTTACAGAGGACCCGGGTTCAATCCCCAGCACCCACATGGCAGTCAAGAACCGTCTGAAACTCCAATTCCAGGAGAACTCCAGTTCCAGGGGAATCCAATGCCCTCTTCTGACCTCCGAGGCATTGCATGACACGGGTGCACAAACCTGCATGCAGACAGTACATTCATACACATACAGAATTAAATAAAAAAAATTAAAAAAAGGAAGAGTTTATTTGGGCTTATGATTGACAGTTCCAGGGAATTAGAGTCCATTGTGGTGGGAGGCATGGCGGCTGGAGCTGGAGCAGCAAGCCGAGGATCACATCTCGCAAAAAGCACAGGAAGCAGAGAGAGAGAGAGCAACTGGAGACCACGGGGCTTGTTAAACTCACTAAGCCTGCCCCCAATAACCTACTTCCTCTAGCATGGCCACACCTTCTAAGACCTCCAAAAACAGTGCCACCAACTGGAGACAAATGTCTGAATACTTACAGCCTATGGGGGACACTCATTCAAACCACCACACAGGGTCTCCCTATAGCTTCAGCTGTCTGGAACTCACCATGTAGACCAGGCTGGCCTTAAACTCACAGAGATCTGCTGCCTCGGCCTCCTGAGTGCTAGGATTAAAGGTGTGCACCACTATGCCTGGCTGATTTTAATTATTTTTTATTTTTTATTTTTCTGTGTATGAGTAATTTGCCTGCTTGGATATGTGTACCATGTTCATGCAATACCCCCACAGGACAGAAGAGGGCATTGGAGTCCATAGAACTGGAGTTACAGATTGTCATTAGCTTCTTTGTGGGTGCTGGGAACTGAAGCAAGGTCCTCTGCAAGAGCAGTCAGTGCTCTTAACTACTGAGCCAACTCTCCAGCTTCTGTTATGATTTTTTTTTTGAGACAGATTTCATTATATGGTCTAGGCTGGCTTTGAACTTCTTGTGATCTTTCTGTCCCAGCTTCCTGATTGCTAGGATTACAGGTGTGTAACACCATACCCAGTTATGGGCTTTGTTTTTTGGATAAGAATTCAAGAAAGAAAAAATTGCCACATAAAATTTACTGCCTTGCCAGGCATGGTGGTGCACACCTTTAATCCCAGCACTCAGGAGGCAGAGGCAGGCGGATCTCTGTGAGTTCAAGGCCAGCCTGGTCTAGTTAGTGAGTTCCAGGCCAGCTGGAGCTACAGGGAGACCCTGTCTCAAAAAGACCAGCAACACCAAAAAAATTATTGCCTTAATAGATGAAGCCAGAGTTCCACTTAGCAGACAAAGGCAGGGAGAAAATGGGATAGTCCACATCAATATTGACATCTGTACAAATATTAAGAGTACCCAAAAGGTAGAAAAAAGCTCAGCAAGCAAAAGTTGAGTGATCCTAGGAATCAGTGAATGGTTCTAACAACTCTTCATTTCAAGATGAAGTCCTGAGAAGTAGAGAGTTTTTTCAGGGTTTTCCTAAGGTACAGGCTGGATTAGGACAGGAATTTGATCTGGTAACAGGTTTTTCCCACCATGGATTACTGTGAGATGTTGTTAATTGTTTCCTCTAGATGCCAGATGAAAATGTAATGTATTGTTCAGACCTGGGCACTCTTAGGAGGGGAAGGTTTGGATGTGAAATGCCCCTGTAGGCCACATGTTGAAGGTTTGGTCTCAGTGGTAACTGGATCATGACGGTGATAATGTCATCTGTGGATCAATCTATTCATGAGTTGATGGCTGAACTGGCTATTAGGAGGTGAGACGGGTTGGACTGAGCAGGCCACTGGAAGAATGCTTTTGAAGGATGTGTCTTATCACAGGCCTTTCCTCTCCACTTCCTAGCTGCCATGAGGTGACTAACCATACCCTTTTGCCATGGAATTTCTGCCTTCCCACAGACCCAAGAGCAATAGCTCAAACTGGGCTGGAGCCTCCAGAGTAAGCCTAAAGAAACCTCTGCTCCTTTAAGTTGTCTGTCATAGCAATGGAAAACATAGAAGTGAATGCTATGAATAACGCTATCCAAGCAGCAGGTAGAAACTTTAATGGCAAAACTAACTCTGTTTTACTCTGGCTGACTTTTGCTCATCCTGTGTTTCTGCATCTTCCCCCCACTCCCAGCCCCACCCCCGTGCTCTACTGACTGAGCTAGGTGGGCAGGTCTCATGCAAGCAGTAGACCATCTCTACAATACTGGGAAACTTACGACTACCTAGGCTGAATGTCCTCTTCTAGCTAGGCCAGCATCTCCAGGGAGTCCATCGTTTTTATAATTCTGAGATATTTGTTTTTTTCTTACCAAAACTTAGAAACTTTTTGTTAACTGAAAAGCTCTTTGTTAACTGACCTTCCCCTGGTCTGGTGTAACTATGGTGATCTCATGTAACTATGGTTATTGGCTTTGCCCCTGGCATGATGTAATTGTGGTTTCAAGCTTTATAAACCCTGTTTTTTTTTTTTATTTTTTTAAAAAATATTTGATTTTTATGATTTACATTTTCATTTCTTAGGATGGACTCTTTTTTTTTTTTTTTTTTGTCTTTTTGAGACAGGGTCTCCCTTTAGTCCCAGCTGGCCTGCAACTCACTATGTAGACCAGGTTGGCCTTGAACTCACAGAGATCGCCTGCCTCTGCCTTCCCAGTGCTGGGATCAAAGGTGTGTGCCACCTCACCCAGCAGAATGCTTGGTCTTTTTTTTTTTTTTTTTAACAAAGTATAAAAGGCGGTTTATTAGGATGGGCTCCCGGGTGGGTCCACTGGTCTCAGAGAGGGAGGCCAGGGGAGTCTCCTGTTGTTTGTTTTTTAAAATTTTTTAAATTTATTATTTTTTATTATTTTTTAAAATTTTATTTATTTCTGTATGTGCATGAATGTACTGTCTGCATGCAGGTTTGTGCACCCATGTTGTGCAATGCCGCGGAGGTCAGAAGAGGGTGTCGGATTCCCCTGGAACTGGAGTTCTCCTGGAATTGGAACCTCAGACGGTTCTCGGCTGCCATGTGGGTGCTGGGGATCGAACATGGGTCCTCTGTAAGAGCAGTCAGTGCTCTTAACCACTAGGCCATCTCTCCAGCCCAAATTTATTATTTTTTATGTGTATGAGTGTACTGTTTGCACGTAGGTTGGTGCACCCTTGTCGTGCAATGCCGTGGAGGTCAGAAGAAGGTGTCTGATTCCCCTTGAACTGGAGTTAAAGATGGTTCTTAGCTGCCATGTGGGGTGCTGGGAATAAAACCCAGGTCCTCTGCAAGAGTAATTGGTGCTCTTAACCGCTGAGCCATCTCTCTAGCCCCTAAAGGACTCTTAAGACATTTTTTATTGCCTTATCCATTTTTCTGTGTACACTGGTGTTAAAATCCATTTGTAAGGTTGTACAACCGTTGATCTCCCTAAATCCATAACTCTTTTCATGTTTTAAAGTTGAAAGTCTGTTCCCATTAAACAGTGACATCCCATATCCCCCTCTCTGAAGCCCCAGGTAACCACCAGTCTACTCTCTTTATGACTGGGACTAAATACTTCATATAGTGGAATCATGCAGCATTTATCCTTTAGTTTCTGGTTTTTTCACTTACTATAATGTCCTCAAGGTTCATACATGCAGTAGCATGTGTCAGCATTTCCTTCTCCTTTCTTGGTGCTTGTGAATGTGTTCATGTATGTGTGCATGTGTACACATGTATGTTGATGTTGGATGGCTTTTTCTTTTTTCTTTTTTTTTAAATCTTTTTTGAGACAGGGTCTCCCTGTAGCCCCAGCTGTCCTGGAACTTGCTCTGTAGACCAGGCTGACCTTGAACTCACAAAGATCCACCTGCCTCTGCCTCCCAAGTGCTAGGATTAAAGGCGTGTGCCACCACGCCCGGCTGTGGGTGGCTTTTTCAATTGTTCTCCACCTTCTTTTTTGGTGCAGAGTCTCTCACTGAACCTGGACTTGCTGATTTGGCGAGACTAGCAAGTCCTGGGGAGGGGTTCTCCCGTCTCTGCCTTCCCCAAACTGGGATTACAGGTGTGAACTGCTGCCCCAGACTTTCTGTGTGGATGCTGGGGATGTGGACCCAGGTCCTCCTGCTTGCCGTGCAAGCACTTCATGATTGGATCATTTCCCCAGTCCCTCCTTCCTTCCTAGAGCTGAATAATGTTCCATTGTGTTGGATGCACCACATGCTCCCTTAGCCGCTCTCCAGTGCTGAATAATGTTCCATTGTGTTGGATGCACCACATGCTCCCTTAGCCACCCTCCAGTGCTGAATAATGTTCCATTGTGTTGGATGTACCACATGCTCCCTTAGCCACTCTCCAGTGCTGAATAATGTTCCATTATGTTGGATACACCACATGCTCCCTTAGCCACTCTCCGTTCATGGACCGTTGGAGCTGTCTTTACAGTTTAGCTGTTTGATGACATTGCTGGGTGTGCAATTATCTCTTTGAGAGATACTTTCAATTTCTGAAGTGGAATTTCTGGATCATGTGTAACCTTAGTTTAAAATTGATTTGGGGCTGGAGAGATGGCCTAGCGGTTAAGAGCGCCGACCGCTCTTACAGAGGACCCGGGTTCGATCCCCAGCACCCACATGGCAGCCGAGAACCGTCTGAAACTCCAATTCCAGGAGAACTCCAGTTCCAGGGGAATCCGAGACCCTCTTCTGACCGCCGCAGCATTGCACGACACGGGTGCACAGACTTGCATGCAGACAGTACATTCATACACATATAGAAATAAATAAAATAAAAAAATTGATCTATTAGCCGCACATGGTGGTGCACACCTTTAATCCTAGCACTTGGGAGGCAGAGGCAGGCGTATCTTTGTGAGTTCAAGGCCAGCCTGGTCTACAGAGTGAGCTCTAGGCCAGCTGGGGCTACAGGGAGACTCTGTCTCAAAAAGACCCCCCCCCAATTATTTTATTGTATTGAGTGAGGCTGGCCTAGAACTTGTGCTTGATTAGAAGTGTGAGCCACCACTTCTGGCTAGCTTTAACTTTTTTTTTTTTTAATAAAATAGTTTTATTAGTGTTTTGCGTATTTCATACATCATTTTTCAGTCCAATTTAGACATATTCCCCTTTCCCTGCCCCCCACCCCACCCCAGTTCATGCATTCTGCTGTACATGTCCTGCATCTTTCAGTCTTCTTAAAGTTTTTCTCTGGAGAGGTTTATTGTTTTGGGCAGAATTTAACTGTATCAAGTCAGTTCTTTGACCCAGTCCTTATGTTGTTGGTGTTCCCTCCCATTTGTATTGCTCCACAATATGCCTACATAAATGTCACATATGAACCAAAATTATGATCTCTGAAAATAAACTGTATGTTAATTCCAAAATATGTTTGGGAATTCACATTTTTCCCTTTAATTTTATATTACTCTAAAATATGAATACATACCTCCTACCCATATATGATAATTAGAATGTCTGAAAATAAATGGTAGGTTAATTCTAGAGTCTGTTAAGAGATTCACATTATAACAGCACAGTTGCTTTCATATAAAAAGAAATATAACAATAACATTGCTCAGCTCCTGGCTAGCTTTAACTTTTTGAGTTACTGTTTTCTACTGTACTGTATTGCTTTACAGTCGCAGCAACATGGTACAGTGAATTTCTCCAAATCTTCACTGACACTGGTCACTTTTTTTTCTCTTCTTTTTTTTCTCTGTGATAGTAGTGAATCAATAGGTTTGAGGTGGCATCTCATGTAGTTTTGGTTTGCATTTCCCAAATGGTTAGTGATGTTGAAGTTTTTTTTTTTAATGTGTATATTAGACATTTTTTATATCTTCCTCGGAGACATGTTTAAAGTCCTTAGGCATTTGTTTTGCTGTTGTTGAGTTTTAGGAGCTTTCTATATATTTTGAACACTAATCTCTTTTTTTTTTCTTTTTAAAATATTTTTTATTTTATGTATATGAGTGTTTTTGGCTGCATGTATGTAAGTGTACCATGTGTGTACCTGGTGTCCAAAGAAGTCAGGAGACGGCATTAGATCCCCTGGAACTGGAGTTAAGGATGATTTGTTAGCCACTATGTGGGTGCCGGGAACTGAATTCAATCTTGTGGAAGAGCAGTAAGTGCTCTTAACCACAGAGGCATCTCTCCAGCCCCACACCAGTCCCTTTTCAAATATGTGATTTACAATCATTTTCTGGTCCACAGCATTGTACGTACTTGGTGCATTTACATACATCCAGGCAAGGCACTCATACACATAAAATAAAAATAAATAAAAATATTAAAAAATAAATTTGCACAGAGATCTGGGTTGAAGGTCATTGGTATAAAAGTGGCAATTAAAACCTTGTGTGTGGGTGTGAGCTTACTCAGAGCAAATATATGAAAGAACAGCATGGCCATGCTAACATCTAGAATATGCATACAAAGAAATGGGGGTGAGGGAAGAAAGTGGGGTGCAGGGGGAGGGAGGAGGAAGGACAAAGGGAGTGGGGAGGGAGGAGAGAGTGAGGATGAGAAAGAGAGAGAGAGGAGAAAGGAAGGAGGGAGAGAGGGAGATAGCTAGAGGGATTTAAGTAGCTGCAGGAGGACACAGACCTAGAGGCAAATGCTATGAACCTCAGAGTCAGACAGGCTTCATTTCTAGTCTAGTTCTGCCCTTCACTAATCGTTCTTGGCATCTATTGGCATCTTGGCATCTTGGCATCTCAGTTTGGAAGTGGGGATCATAATAGTACTTATGTCAGTATGTGCCCAGGATTGAGTGAGATGATATATAAAAAGTACTCAGCATCCGGGCTCTCAGAGAGATGGCCTAGTTGTCAGATGAAAAGTGCTTGCTGCTCTTGCAGAGGGTCAGAGTTTGCTTTCCAGCATTTGTGTTTAGTGGCTCACAGCTGCCTGTAACTCCAGCTCTAGGGGATCTGAAGCTCACCTCTGGCCTCCACAGATACCCACATGCATGTGTATACACACAAACACACACACACA